>WAAE01012130.1:37643-96895 GCA_013400495.1 Nicator chloris | reverse complement strand
TAATAATAATAATAATAAATGTAAGGAAAAGGAGACAGAAAGGGATTAAAAAGCAAGAGAAACAGTGATGCACAGTACAAGTGCTCACCACTGTCCCACATCAGTGGTCAGCCCCTCAGCCAACTCTCCTTAATTTATATATCAGGCACGATGTTCCATGGAATATCCCTTTGGCCAGTTCATGTCAGCAGTCCCAGCCATGCTCTTTCCCATCTTCTTGTGCAGTTCCTCAAAGGCAGTGCATGAGACACTGAAAAGTCCTTGATTCAACATAAGCACTACTTAGCAACAGCCAAAACATCAATGTGTTATCAACCTTACCCTGCTGAATCCAAAACATAGCATGGCACCAGTGCGAGGTGGAAAAATGAACTCTGTTCCAGCTGGGACCAGGACACCTGTGGTCAGTGGCTGAGGATTCCACAAGAAGATTGGGGTCTGTTTTGATTTTCTCAAGTGGGAAATAGAGAGATTTCACATTCAGACTTCTGAGTTTGCATAGGCATAAGAGGCAGATTCAACCCCCCCTTAACAAATGTGTACTAGTGCAGCAATAAGGGTGAGAATTTTCAGAACTACAGTGAGCATTGCTCACCCAATGGAGACAAGAACTCTCCACAGGGTGCTGACAGAATCTTACCCAGTTCACAGGTCCAGCCACAACAGGATTGTTGGTCACTGGGAAATGGAACTGCTTATCTGCAAGAAAGGGATGCAGAGGACAGCTCCACCATAGCTTTCCTGTAAGAGCCTGTATCCTTCTTTGGAGATGTTGAAAAATGAGCTGAACAGGGCCCTAAGGAAGCTGCCTGAGCTGGCCATGCTCTTAACACAATCAGTCAGTCAGTCAGTCAGTCAGCCAGAGGCTGGAGCTCCAAATATGTCTTTCAATCTGATTTTTTGCCTGATTCTGTGCAGGTACTGCAACACCAAACACAGGTATGACACCAGACACAAAGAAACAGTGAAAGGTCAGGAGCACTGAGAGAGAAAAGTATGACCTGTGGAAGTCATGCAACCAGTCATATTCGTAAGCATAATAGCATGGCCTGTGTGACCAGTGATGACTCTGAATACCTATAGATAAGACCAGACAAACCGTAGTTCACAATACAGGAGAAATTTTTTAGTTTTTAAAAAAAAAAAACAAAGCAAAAAAAGCCCCTGAAGCTTGATCTAAGCTCCTGAAAACTAAATTTGCTTCATTGACTTCACTGCTTGTCTGCAGGATTTTAAAGCTCCCATCAAACTGTCAACTTGAGGAATGCATTGATATATTACAGGACTTAAATAAACTGTAATGATCAAATTTGATTCCTTTTTAACATATGACTATCCTTCAATAACTCTTGTAGTGACAGAAGTGTATCTTCTGGAAAAAGCTCTGAGACTTAAAGGAAGGAACCGAAAATATTCCTTGGAGCAGAGGTAACTGAGACAACTGAAGTCCTTGCCAAAGGTACCAATCATTACAGCAGTGGCTGAGAGCAGCTAAGCTACATGGGATGAAAGGATTTTTGTTGGACCAACCATGACTCTGGAAGCAGAAAGCTGTGAGAGAGAAGGCCAGAAAAAGGCCAGAGATGCAAAATACTGAATTTTGAAAAAAATCAGGCAAAAAGCTTCTGGCACATTTGGATTTCTCAGCAAGGAAACCACCTCCTGCTTGCTTTTATTTTTTATTTATTTTGTGAAGCAAGGAGACCTGGCTCGCACTTCTGGCAAATAAATCAGTTTGCACAAAGACTCTGCATGACTCTATCAGCTCCTCCTCCCAAAAGAAACATGACACAGAAAAACCCTGAATAGCTGCTAAGCATTCAAGCCAAAGGAGCATGGGATTTCCTGCAGCAGAATTTTATGGTTTCTATGCAGCATTGAGAGAATACTTGGTGTGGGCTGTTCTGCCAGAGGGGCCCATGTGACATATAACTGCTCCTCAGAGCACACAGAAATCACAGAGAGCACAACTTTCTGCCTGTGGGTAGCTATGGTCACAGTGAAGAACACAAGATAGACACATGGAACTACCCACGTGTGCCACCACCAGCGAGGTGATGCTGCTGGAAAGTGGCACTGTCAGTGTGCAGCAGGGATGAGAAAGCAGTGCAGGAGCTTGCAAAGAAATTACCTACAATCCTTAATGCTTGGTTTATTATTAACATATTCTGGAAACATAGGGATGAGCTTCAGATGCTTTATGACCCATGTGGTGGTTGGTTCCTTGACTGTGCTGGGAAGAGAGAGAGACAAATGAACAATTGGGCCCAGGGTGAACAGGGATATTAATTAAGAAGAATGTGCCAAACCCCTGAGGCCTGTAGATCCCTCTCTGGCGAGTGGTTCAGAGTTAAAAAAATCACATATTGCCCTTGGTTTATGTCGATAATGTACAGTGTGTAACATCATAGTCTCCAAAACATGCATCTCGCAGAAAGACAAGAGAGCAGCTGGAGCAGGACATGCCTGGAGTACCTTACCAGAAATTCCCCAGCTACTTACAGAAAACATCTCTCTTGAGAAAGAAGGTATCATTTATTCATAGTTACAGTAAGATATCTATTAGCACTTAAGTCTAATGTTTCATCTTCTTTAGCCATTCATATCCTTACTACTTTTTACATTGCATTGATATCTGACAGGGACAGGCAAGTTCTAGACAACATCCTTACTGTCCAGCAGGCCCTGTAAATTTGATGGATGGACATCAACATCATGGGCTCTGGTTCCAAGCCAAATTCAACAGTATCACACAGCTGGTCCAGATTGGTTAAGTGCAGTTAAAATTCAGATGCTTGCTTACATCTACAGATCATGGCTGAGAGTGAAATCTATAATCAAAACCAGGAGATCCAAGTCACAAAAGTACTGAACAAGTTCTCTAGTGATTTTAATGGGACTGAGGTACCTAAATATTTCTGCTTATAAGCCTTTGTTCATCCCTGTCCCACTACAGGTAGCCATAAGGCTGAGGTAGAGGTTGTCCATCACCTTATGATCTTTGCATACCTTGCACAATAGGACTGCAGTGGCTGCTGGGTGGTTTGGCACTCCAGTTGTACAAAAGTACCAGTAATTCTACAGTTCATAGAGGATATGACTGCTAGGCAGATGGGGTGGTTGGACCAAGCTGTGGCTGGAGCTGAAATAGAACATACATCCATTTCATTGTGCAGTCTCCAGTTCCACTGATCACTTCTCTCTCTCCTAAGCTCCCTGTAACCTACTGCATCTGCATGTCTGTGGTGCCTTGGGCCTCCAAGCAAGAGGAGGAATCATTCCAGAATATTTTTACTTAGAAGCAGATGTTTGCTTAGACAGTTTTAAACCCAGAATTGAGGAATTCAGTTGGCTAAAGACACATACAGTGTCATCCAAGTGCTTGGGATATCAAGGCAGATGTGACAAAAACCTAAGGGAAACTTGCATCCTCACAGGACAGCATCTGGTCAGGAAAAAGACATGAATTCACTAAAATGGTACCTGGTGCCTATATTTAGGCCATTGAGCCAGGCTCGAAATGTCATCTTCAGAAGTAAAAGTTATTCCAGACAAAGGTATTGGTATGGAAACCATAGAAGACTTCCATCTTTATGTTATAGGGTTATCAAGACATACCATAAATTTTGAAGATGAAGGCAAAAGACCTTTTTTAAACTATATCCAAGTTTCAGGTACATCTTCTATGATTCAAGACTCACCAAGCAATTTAGTCACAAGTGTTGGAGGCAGTGTGGAGCTGGGCCAAGCAATGAGGCCCTGTGGGGCAGCAGGATGCCCGGGGGCTCAGCTGTGTTGACTTCCAGGAGGTACAGGCAGTACCTGCAGCAATGCCCCTCGGGGCTCCCTGGCACGCTCGATTGATGAAGGCTGTGTTCAAGACACACATCAGCCAGAAAACTGCACTGGTTATCTGAAGGTCCATCAGCAGGGGTCCCTGTTGGAGACATCATCCTGCAGTTATGGGGGAGCACACATCTGGCTGCAGGAGGAGTGTAAGGGGGAGCCGTTTGGGAGTGTCTCTTTTTAACACAAGAAACTCGAAAATTTTTGCGTCTGGAGGAATCAGTCATCCCTTAGATGTTGAGCCATTTTCTTCATAAATGAGCCTCCTCCCAGACAGGGGAAGGAGATGTTCCCTGTGTCATGAGCAGGGTGGGGACTCACAGCTCATTGGTGTTTGTCCTGGTTTCCCTAACATGTCTGAGTCAGGGAAGTTCTGCTGTCGGAGAAAGTGCTGGCTGTAATGGTAAGGTGAAAATTCCTCTGTTTGCATCATTGCACTTTATTTCCTCATCTCTAGCAAAGAAAAGCTGTTATGAAATGCTGTTTTTCCTTTCACCATCTGATGAGTTAATAGGGAGCCCAGTTGAATACAGCACAAGACAAACCAGTTTTATGCCTCTCCCACTGTCTGACTCCCTTTCAGAACTGTTACATCACTTTTAAGTCATTTCCTTTCCCAGATGAGGCAGCTTCACTCACAGCAAAGAGCTTGATCTAAACCAAACAGTCTTACAATAAACCAGACAGCCTCATTTTCGCTATTATTGGCTTTTAGCCTCAGAGGGGCTTCTTCAGACAGAAGCTTAAACTTCTTACAAAATGCAAAAAAATTTTCATCATCAAAACCTCAAGTGACAACTTGAGGCTAAGTATCGTGGGCTTTGTGATTGTATTTTACATGACAGACATTTTTATTTCGTGTAGCAGTGCCCAGGGTGACAGAAGGAAAGAGAAAAGAAAGTATTTCAAAAACCATGTCACAACAGACTTAGTACTCTCAACTTGATGATTTAGCCGTTGGATTTCTCCATAAACTGCCAATCTGTGGTATGAAGAAGCAGCATTTGAGGGTTTCCTAAGAGAAAAGCAGAAGTGCTCCATATATTATACTATAATAGTGAATAGTGAACATGCGACTCAGCTCAGATATTTTTCAGGAAGGAAATGTTCAGCAATTGCAGCCCAGGTAGAAACACATCCATTGTTTTATATCTCAGACAGGGTGGACCAGATGAGATGGCTTTATTTTGAGCAGAGGAGAGACTTAGAAGAAGCAAATGTAGTTCTTCTTACTCTCTGTATGAAGTTTTATATATTACATGAATCATTAAACCCACAAAGCTTAAAACTGCTATCATGGAAAACTGTAGCTGTTTTTTTTAACCTTTGTCTTGAAAGGAGTTGAAAATAACCCAGAGGAAAACCTGGATCAGGAACTGTATCTTAGGAAGGTATATCTTCCCCTGATTCCATCCCTAGTACACAGTAATCTGTATCAGCAACTCTTACCAGAGCCATCACATGGCCTTCCACACCAATTCATGACCTAAGCCTCAGACAACTCTGTGAAAAATCTTGCTCCTTTAAGAGACAGTTATCCCTTGGTTTCTTTCAGGACAATGCCAGAACTCATGGATTTATTCTGTTTAAATGAGAAATTCCACCCCTCATTAAACCGATATGGTCTGTAGAAGATAATTAACCACTTCTTACAGTTTATCCAACCCACAAAATTTGGGTCAGATATTGCCTGCCACCCACATTAATTGCCCAGAACAGACTGACTGGTTTTGGACCAAACAGTGTCTCAGAAGCACAATATCCCTGGCATGGCATAAAAGGAAACAGAAACCTGAGAAGAAGAGAAAATTAGAGCAGTGGGAAGAAAAACAGTTTTTTAACTGTGCAATGGACTTTGTCTGTCTAATGAATCCCCTTTGAAAACCACCCATAGTAATAAATTAGGAAGTAATATATTGCAGATGGATCAACAGGGGCATACATAGTCTTAAGTATCTGCCACAGGTGTTTGATTTTACATTTGACAGCAGGTCAAGGAGTGACCATGCAAGGACCATTGTGCTATAGCTTGCAGGGCTAAAAACTCTTTCTAAATTGGAAGGAAAACTAAGCCTCTTGGTTGTTCTGTGGAGCAGAATCAGTTGGTATAACTGGCTTTCGATTGAAAACATTATTGAAAACTTAGATCTGGACTATTTTTCTGCAAATAATATTTAGAAGACTTTCTATACAGAAGCATCATTGTTATTCAGTAACTTTAACATAATGTTTTACTTTGACAGAACAACACATGCTGACAGTATTACATTAAAAATATGTCTGGACTTGACCAACTTCTGTGAGGTCCTTCATGTAGAGGACCTGTTGGCTTAGAGGTTGGATGGTCTCTAGAAACAAACCTCAGATCATACACTATTAAATTACATGAAATTTTTGAAGTTCTTCTCCAGCAATTGTGAAGATATATTCAGTATTTTTTTCATGCCTACAGATCAACCAACCAAACAAAAAAGTACACACAGGGGAATATCTTGTTCTTACAAAATATATTAAAAATCTACAGAGGAATTTTAAAAAATCCCACATGTAAGTATGTTAGAGACATTTTCATTGAACCTTGTACCATTTTTCTAGAACACTGCTGCTGTCAGTGTTCCAGTTTTCTACAGCTTCTCAAAGAAGTCTGGAATGATTAGCCATTTCCTGAGCTCCCGTCATGCTTCCTATACATGTAAACAGCAAACTTCCTATCCATGCCTCAAGTCATTTAGCTTTATTGTTCCTCCCATCCATGTTTCTGTTTCTCAAAAAAAGCCAACCAAAGAAGAAAACTCCACAGCTGTCTGCTTTGGGAATCTCCCAGTTCTTGCACATATACAACATAGTAAAGGGTAAAGGGTGTCTGCACACCAGCCACCCCAGTGCACAGTCCTCTGAAACAGAAAGGCAGCCCCTGGGTGCTGAATGGTTTAAACTGCAATTCCTTATGCAACTTAAAAGGGTTCACCCTCTAGTCCAAACAACTGCTGATAGTCACCGTTGGAGCTGGGGTACTTACCCAGCTGGACCTGTGCTCTGACTTTCATTCTTACATTCTTCAACTTATTCCCAAGTTTCTCCACATGCTATTTATTGTGGTCTTGGAGTAAAAAGTGTGCAGGACAGTTTTTGCTTGGCACCAGACATGAGTCTTATTTATTTCAATTATTGTCTCCTAGTTTGCAGCTGATGCTGGAGGTAGGGTGACCCTGCAGACAGAATACTGTGGAATATCAGTGCATTTCGGTTGCTGACTCTTGTCAAATGTCCTATTTTCAATTGAATTTCAACAGCTATGGTCTAGTGACATATGTCTATGCTCTGCATTAGGCCTGCTCATGACCTAAAACTGTGAGAGCTACAGCAGAAATCTGCTGATAATAAATAGCATTAAATGTCAGCCAGACGAAACTGAAGAACGGAAAAAAGAATAGTACGATGCAGGGACGTCCTTTTTCCATTTACTTTTATTTTTACTGCATTTAGAAACTTTTCACAGTTTCTCTGCCTTGAGTAGTATTTTTAAACATAAAAATTCACTTCTACGGAGTGAAGTTCAGAAGTCTTTCTACTGACTTGAGAAGTAGGATCAGGACCAATGATTGGTTTCTCCTCCTTACCAACTATCCCTGCCTTAGTAGTGTTCTTCTGCTCAGACATGTTTCTATTTTGAGTCTTTTCTTCTCCACAGGTCCCTGCAACATGCTGAGGATAGGCTTCAACTGCATCCAACATTTTACCATGAGAGGCGATTTGTTCTGCAGCAAGGAAGAATGTTTTATTGTTCTGGCACTGTCTCTTTGGATATGGTTTAGAAATAAAATAATGTGTTGAAAACATTCTTCAACAGAAATGAAGCCCAAAAATCCTCATTTTTGTTTATTTTGTTCAGTTATTGTGAGATTTCTAGCAAAGCTAACAGCTCATAGCTTTAATGGAAGTCCTTCAATAAAAATGAAGATAGATAAACAGTATTCAGGATTGTCACTACAGGTCAGAGCTTGTTGTAGTTCTACTGATTCTGTGGAAGACTTTCATTCTTTTAACTCTTTCTGTCCTTTGAAAAGACAAAACACTCTTTGGTATTTCTGTGCTAAAATTAAGACCCATGAAAATCAGAAACTGGCTCAGGAAATACAAGCACTTATGAAGGTACCTTACCTCCAAAACTTTTGCCTGCAGTTGCCCATAGCAAATAAAATTGCTTTCAAAAGTTACACCCTCAAATTCTACCCATTTTTTTCATGGCATGAAACAGAAGAATAGAATTTGTTCCTCAAAGCTGTGGGTCAGTAGTTCCCAGAAAGTCCGTGAGGTTTTTGTAAAAGGGCAAAAGTAAAAAGGATAAAAATCGTATGAGTGAAGAACCTTGTAAACTGCCGTTAATTTCAAACTTCAAGTTTTGAAGCTATTTAACCCTACAGTAACCATTTTAGGGAAGGTTAACAGCTATTACTGGTATTTTTCTGGATATTTCTGGAAACAAACAGGCTGGGTACTCTGTCAGTATGGGCCACATTTGCACAGAGACAAAACTGAGGCAATTATTTTTGTGTGTTCAAAATAATGGAGAGAATTACACTGGCAACTAACATCACCTCAGGAATGAGAATCCACAGGATGAGATTTATAATTAAAGTCTTGTCTTTCTCTGCAGAACCTTTCTCAGCTCACACAATCTTAGGAAAAAAAAAAGTACTTAAATACTCAGATTTTGTGTAAGGGCATCTTGAAAAGTAAATGGAATGGGAAAATTCATTCCAAGACATAAGCACAAAAATTCTCAAGAAACACTTTCTGGTGTTAGGATGAATATCATTAACTCAAGTCACAAAAACCATTAGTTTACCAACAACTGCACTAAAATGAGGTTTATCATTAGTGAAGCCAGAATAAACCCTTGATTTTTGCATTCCTCAGTTCCTTCCCATGCACTTAGGGTAAAATGCATTACAGGTAAAATGACATGCAGTGGTGATCTTAGTGACAAGTCTCTCACAGAAACATTACCTGGTTTCCTCCTTCACAGATTTCTTACCATTATTCTTTCAGACAACATACTATAAAATCATAGGTAATTGGAGGAAACAGAGAACACAGTCTTCCATAACTGGGAGAAAAAAATGATAGCTTGAACTTTTTAACAGTCTGAGTGGACAAAAGTTTTATTGTGGATGCTGAATGGAAACTAAAATAAAGCCAGTTATCCTCTTTTACCTGTAAGAAGAGGGAACAGTTAGAAATAAAGTCACAACCAAAAGAAGGTCAAGAAACCAAATGTGAAATGCTACTGGTCAGCAATACTTACTATCCATGATCTTTGGTTTCACAGGATAAAATTCCGACTTAGTGAAACCAATGGCAAAATTTCTGCTGCTGTAGAGCAAGAGTTCATACAAAACTCTGATGACTCATGAGTATGTCAATTACAGGCAAATTACATTTTCATATTCCAAACTCAGATTAAAAAATTGATGCCTGTAAGTGATAGCTGTTTCTTGAGTGATGCATTAACTGAACTGTTGGTGTTCACATCCCAGTTTGAATAACCTGTGTTTGTGAGAGATGGCAGAAAAAGTACTTTCTCTTTCTATAGAAGGCCATTGTCTGGTTTAGAAAACTCTAAAGCTGGATGCAAATCAAAACTTGTGGTTTCAGTCCATCTCTGGCGTATTTTACCCCACCATTTCAATTCCCTTTCAACTAAGTACCTCATATACAAGGAAACACTGTCTAAATCCAGCAGCCTATTTTGGAGGAGTTATTCAACTCAAACCTTCAACAAAGTGAAATTCATGGCACTGAGCCAAATGGTGGTTTATTCATGCCTTTCTATCAGCAATCTATTTGAACTGCTTGAGACTGCCTGAATAAAGAGCTGGCCCCTGCTGTTCGCCACCGAGATCAGACTTCACTCCTGGCAGCATTCACGAGACGAACCCCGCGGTGTTTTCTCCTGTGCCCACCGTGCTCTTCCTGTGTTGTGGTTGACACCTGAAGCTCCTGGCTCCTCTGTGCTTCATGTCTGATCTATGTGTTCTCCTTGAACTGCTGTCCTCTACCTTGACATGTGCTGCTGGAGCACCTGGCTTCATTCACCCGCCAAACTTTGTGATTAACCCTCAAAAAATAACACATTCTTCCTCAAAACACAATACTGCACCATTTTTAGCCATAAGCATTGAGGACACATGTACTTGGTCATTCACCAGGCAAAAGGTCCCAGACCTTCCCAGATTCTGGGACTACCATCTCATCATACCTTTGTAAATTCTCCTGATTCTCACTATCTTTATTTTATTCTCCTTTTGTAGGTTATTTGTGATTTACTTCTCTAGTGATGACTTGATCCATACATTTTTCCAGTGGTTACTTTGCTCCAAGCACACCATTGTTTTCCCAGACCAACCGTGGCAAATAAAAATATATGTCTGTTTGCATTCCATAACTTTGTACGATGTTTAAAGTATCCATTTTAAATATCTTTAAATGATGTGTAGATTTTAGAACAATGTATTTACTCCCCATTTTGTTTCCTCCACTCTAGGCATTTAGAGTCTTGCTGATTCCGGCTTTCTATCAGGAGAATTACTGTTGATATTTGTTGCAACTCCACTCATTAACTTTGGAAAAAACCCACTCAGTTTAAGTGCTTTTGCAAGACTTGCCTGTTCTACACCAACAACTGAGATTGCCAGGTGCTTTTGTTTATTTAATTCCCTCCTCCTTTCTTTTTTCCCCAACAGAAACTGTAGTAATTCAGGCTTTTAGAAAATACTTGGAAACATGATATTTTGCATTAAAAAACTAGGCCATGCTCATATTGCCAGCAATGCATGTTTGAAGTGTTAACACAAAACACCTAAAAGAAACATAATATTAATAAAGAATTCTGCATTAAAACACTCTTTCAAGACAAGCCAGCTGTCTTTCTTACTCTGAAAAAAGGCCAGGAAACCCAGATGTGGACCTAATTAAACTGTTCATTATAAATGATCTACCTGGCAATATTACCTATTTTTCCCCCCTAATGATTCAGAAAACCCCATGATTTTTACATACTTATTTATTATTTGAGTTCATCCAATACCTTGTGCAGGCAACTGCTTTGATTCATTGTCTAGGCATTAGTCATTAGTGGTCTGACTTAACAAAGCAATGTCAGGACTGAGAAGCTGTTGTAATACAGGATTTTCCACTGTGCTTCTCTGTTATCTGAAGACAGACAAGAGGCAGACTATCATTTAGGAAAAGCTTTTCCGTCGGGAAATTTATTCATGTGGCCAATAGCTCTTCATTTCTTTGGATATTCTTCTTCATTCTTAGCAGATACCTAGCACAAAGGTATCTGGGAGAAGGAGCTTCCCAAAGAATCTGGGAGAAGGAACAATGGCTCTGGCTGCAAGGGCTGGCCACATCGTTGCTCCACATGGAACTTACTTTTTATTTAATCTGCCTGATTTGCACATACAACATTTTCACTGCATTCCTTGAGAGTAATGGACCTGTGGCCATTGTGTTCTCCATCGTGGAGACCAATCTGCCAAACCACTCTTATGAGTCTTGCCCACCAAAGTGATACCCAAGGCATGAGTACAGCTTAATAACTTCGGGATCATAATGGTCAATCATCATTCAATCAATTAATTGACAGCTTAAATTAATATTTTGCAGCTCATTCTAAAGGCTTGAGGATAATCATAAGACCATGTCTATCTACCATATCTAGGAGGGAGAGGGAATAGCAGGTGGCTCAGGGCTTTAGGGGGACAGAAACCACTCTGAGGAACAGACAGAGTACCTCATTAAACATGAAGTTTTTCAAGACTGAAAGCAATGGTCAGTGAATGTCACTTGCAGAAGCCTTTGTTTCCTTTCCTTTCCTTTCCTTTCCTTTCCTTTCCTTTCCTTTCCTTTCCTTTCCTTTCCTTTCCTTTCCTTTCCTTTCCTTTCCTTTCCTTTCCTTTCCTTTCCTTTCCTTTCCTTTCCTTTCCTTTCCTTTCCTTTCCTTTCCTTTCCTTTCCTTTCCTTTCCTTTCCTTTCCTTTCCTTTCCTTTCCTTTCCTTTCCTTTCCTTTCCTTTCCTTTCCTTTCCTTTCCTTTCCTTTCCTTTCCTTTCCTTTCCTTTCCTTTCCTTTCCTTTCCTTCCCATGTTTATTGAACTGTAGTTGAACTTCATCACAGTTGTACCACACTTATGCCTACAATATTCTTACATTCAAAAGAGTGCTGCAAAATAAAGGCAGTCTTATTACACAAGTGTTGCACAGACATGTTTGGTTTGACAAAGTATCCAGCGTGAAGATGATTCTATTTAAGCTCTGTATATGGCCACAACTGAAGATTCAGCTGGGACTAGGCTGAGCTGTTGCATGAAAAGCTCTAACATGAGAACTGAAGGTAATGTTTTTTCTTCTGAATGCTGTCAGCTAGTTACCCCTGCTATGCTTTTTTTTTTTTTAAGCAGTGGCCAGTTTGCCATTTATGATCAAAGTATAATCAGTCTTATTGTTGGCAGAAACACCATCCCTGGAGGTGTTTAAGAGGTGTCTGGATTTGGTGCTGCCTGTGTGGTTTAATGGATGAGGGGTTACAGTGGCAGTGCTTGGCTGATGGTTGGACTGACTGGTCTTAAAGATCTCTTCCAACCTTGATGAATCTGTGAAAGCATCAGCAATTCAACTGTGTTTTTGACATTACTGTAACAGATCAGGGACTCTGCAGCAGGTAAAATCCATTTCCATTTATCTCCTCTTTCCCCTCTCTCTTTACCATTTGCCAGAGTTGGGAATCAATCTCTCTCTCTCCCTCTCAGATTTTCCTCACAGTTGACCAGCCATTTGTTCCAGGCTACTTGTGGCTCTCACTCCTTCACTGGGAAGGAAAGGGAGCACAGTATTAACAAAAAGCAAAGAGCTGGCAATTTTAAGTAGCTGTGAACCTGATTCACAACCCAGAAAATCATATTGTGTGTGAACAGTGAGAATGCACAAGGGTCTGTAGATTGGCAGCTTTCACTGTAATTGGAGGATTTCTGAGGGTATCCAATATTCAGCCAACATCCTTTCAGATCCAAGTAGGACAGACATGAAGGGAGGAAAGCACCTTGCTAAAGTCTGCCTCTGTCACAGCACTTTTAGTTGGAGTGGGGAAGTAAGTTGAAAACAGCCTGAAAGTTGGAAAACAATCAAAATTTCCAAAAGGAAAACAAACTTTGCATGTGAATACTTATGGGCCTGGGATGATGGAAAAGGGAGAAAGTTTGAGGCTTTGGTGACTAGAATACAAGAGTGAGTGGAGAGGGAAGGTGATCTTGGAAGGGGCTGAGGAATGGGGATTCAAATGCATCAAGCATAAGAGCAGAAAGTGGTCACTGACTGCTGTGAACAGATAATGGTTACACTGACAGCTCCTGAAGGGCAAAACAGAGCAGCCACTCGCTACAATTATTCCTTCCCAGGATCTTTTTTTTTCCTTTGGTTACTTGAACTCTGATGAATATGCTTTATTCCAAAGGCAAAGAAGAACCTGAGCTCTGCATTAATCAGGATCATCAGGGAAATTTTGGCACAATTATTTTTTGCTTGGAAGAAATATTGACATTTATTCCAGGAAATTTTTTTCTACTGGGTTCAATCAAGAATTTCTTGTAGACACTAGAGGCAAGTCTGATATCACTGGTTGAGGATCTACCTCAGATATAATCTCTTAGATGGTAAATTCTGCAGTATATATATATCTGCTTGTATCTACCTAGCAAAACAGGATGGCAATCTGTGGCAAGGTTCCTAAATAAAATTTTAAGATAGCTGTGTGATGCCCAAAATGATTTTTCCTTTTGCTATCTGAATAATCTGAGTCAAACCACTGCCTGGTTTCCTTCTAGGCAACCAGTCAGAAACAGCTCAAGCTTCTTGTGTGTCATCATGAATGAGAAAAAAAAAGCTAGCATCAGGCTAGGAAATTATTCACAAACATTGAGTGCTGGTCTCTTCCTCTCTGCTAAACCAGAGAATGATGAACTCAGGGACCTTCTGCTTGCTGAGGATTGTACAGTGAATGCTGGTATGCTGTGTCTGGCTTGGTGGGATCCTTTGTAGAGCAGACACTGTGGATTTAAGAAGAATCTTTGATTCACACTTCACTGGTGGCCACAAGTGAGTCTCCTAACTTGATATAAATGGTCTCCATAATTCCAGATTATTAAGCCTATCAGGAAATAATGGGTTTTGGTTGGGTTTTTTTGTGTGTGTGGTTTGTTTTTTTTTTTAAAGGATTTGCTTTGATCATTAATCAGATGCTGGAACATATTTGATTTAAAGTCTTCATGATAGCAAGGATTGATAGTCTGAGCTTTCTTGCTTCTGTCAAGAATATTTCCAAGTCAGCAAGTTGTGTCTGCAAGCTGTCACCAGCTGGTGATAGCTCCCACTTTGCTATGGGAGGAACAGGACTTTGGCAGGCTTCCTCACAACGTGGAAGTGTAGTTATGTGGCAACAAGGATATCAAGTAGTGTCTGTCCTTCTCCACTCAGTGTCGAGGACATCAGCCACTGTGCAGATGGGGAGTGGCGTGTCAGGAGGAGCCAGGCACCCTGGGGACAGAAAGGGGAGAGGAGGCCAACAGGGAAGAGGCTGGGGATGGGATGAGAAGGGTAATCAGGGAGGAAGACGAGGAGGATTCAAGTGCAGAGATAGATAGGAACTGATCATGGGAGGGAGTCAGGAGGGCAGGAAGAAAAGAGAGCCATCATCAGGAGGGTAGAGGAGTTTGCCATCCTACAGGCTCCATGAAGGGCTGAATCTCAGCTGCAAAGCACCTCCTAGAAAACAAACAGATCCTCTGCTCTTACCTTCTGACATAAACAGGGTTCCCTAAAGTCCACAGACCATTTTACTTACTGGTGAAATAATGAGGGCACATTCTGTCTCTGAGTCCTCCACAGGGCAACACAGAGAGCTGGCTGCAGGCCACCCACAAAGCTCCATCAACAGTGAGCCACAAAATTATACCAACTCAAGAGACAGGCTCCACATCTTGCTCTCATGGTGATATACCGTTGTGGGTATTTGCAAAAAATGTATTTGGTAGCTGCAGAGTTAGCTGTGCATGCTGAGATCACACACACTGGTCACTGAGCAGCCAAAAGAACAGGGAGAAACCATGATTTCTTTGAGTCCATTTTGCAGAATGAGTTTCTCTCAACATCAAGAAAGAAGCAATACAAATTCTTCGGTTTAAAGTGGGGAACCCTAAAATTTCAGCAGAAATAGCAGCAGAAGCTTTCCTTTGGTACTGCAATAGTAACATGTTGTAAGAGAGTCAATATTCCTTGCAGTTAAACAAAAAAAAAAAAATTATTTCTTGATAAAAGTTTTCTTTGGTGACTCTGAATGCTGTTATAGCTCTGTCCTCACTGTCAGCAGCAAAACACCTTCCCAGTGCTCTGTAAGTGACAGATCTTTACTCCCTTTTGGATACTATTAGAGAACAGATTTACCTTTTTCTAATTTGCAGATTTGTCTGCACATCTTTGTCCGTGTTGTCCAATTCAATTGCAGTCTAATCCTCCCTTGGTGATATTTCACAAAAGTCTTGGTCTGATCATGCCTTAGCATCCAATTCAGTTTGGGAGACTCAGCTTTTCAGACTTCCCATACATTACAAAATGTTTTGAACATTATATTTGGAAAACATTTAGAAGCATACCTACCAAACAACTTCACAATTAATACAGCTTTTGTTTTCTTTGAAATCAACAATCTGGTTTCTGCAGGTAAAATGCCACTGGTGGAATGAAAGCCATCTCATGCCACAGGCAGAGAAAATTTTAAGAAGAATTTATTGCTTGGTGCACTTGTGTGGTGCACAGGAAACAAAGACAAGCAAATGTCCAAACTTGCTGTTTGAGGTTTGATCTGGTATGTGACCATGGTTATCTAGGGGAAAAGAGCAAGGAGCTGTAGAAAGAATGAATGGAAGTGGAGGAAAAAGGAGAAAAGAAGCCATAAAACCTTTTGCAATCTACAGAGGGAAGTGCTGGCTAAAAGCACACAGGAGGCCTTTCAGGCCAGCTCCCAAATTCCTCCTTCTTTGAACATTTTGTAAACAGATGTGGAATCTTCAGCACAGCAAATGCTGATGAATGAGAAACTCTGAATACCATAAGTGGTGTAGGAGCCAACAGCCCTTTTAAAGAAAGGATCTAGGCATCCAGAAGAAGGCAAGACTGAATTTTTAACAGATTTTGATATCACCTGGTAGAACACAAATATATACGGTGTATAAACCTGATGAACCAATGCCTAGGGGAATTCCCAGTGCTGTGCACCCTGGCTCCACACTTTGACTCTCTGGGGAGTGCATGGGGAGAATTAAATACCTGTAGAGGGATCTGTTGAGGCCTGGCCAACTGTGCTGGGAACGACTGAACTAGCCAGAAGCTAAACATGGTGAGCCAAGGGCTTCATCTTACACCCAGCCCAAAGTGTTGCTGCGGCAGCCTGGGTGGGAGCTGCAGCAGCCAGCCCTGGGTCCTGCCCTGCTTTTGTAGCCTGATGCTTGCAAACCAGTGTATGCCACTGTCATCCCTCCCCTTGCTGCCAGCTTGTCTCCTCCAGCCTCTCAGAAAGATGTCAGGTCTTCAGGAGTGACAGGAACACTGAGACAGGCTCATTCACTGCATGTCAGAAATCCAGGCAACCTCTTCTTCTTTCTTTGACAGCTTCTAGGAATTCCAGACATTTGACCAGTCAAGCAGATGAAATCAAACAAAAAATAATCAAAGCAACCCAAAGACCTGTTCAAAGTAGTTTGCAGGCCAAGGTTTGGGTAATACAGTTGCTGTTGCTAATTCTTTATTTTGCCCTCATCAAAAGCAACAGCATGTTCTTTATCTTCCCAATGCCATCAAAGCAACTGAGATAAGAAGGAAGAGCCACTCTTCATACACATCACAGTGAGCTCACCGCACTGCTTACAGTCTGTGGAGTCAAAGATCTATGAAAAAAGGTGTCTACCCCAAGCAGGTATCAACAGAGAGTTTAGACTGCCAGACGTGGAGATTTTGGGGGAGGAGGAGATGATATTATTCACTTTGGAACTCTATTGGATTTGAAAGCATTTGTATTATACCAGTGTGCCTAAATCCGTTAGAAAGAGGACTTGAGGCTGGGCAATATACATGGATAAAACCCTTGCTTAGAGTAATACGATGACAGAAACTGATAGAAAACATCATTTTGGTATAGCTCATTTTGTTCTGTAATATGCTAGGCCAATATAAACAATTTGCCACCAGTATAATTGCCTGTTCCCTTGGGTATTTTCTGTGTTGCTGTTTCAATTATACCACTGTAGTTAAAGTGGCAAAACTATCAAATACAGACAAGCCTCTTTAGAGGGAACTCAAACCGCCTGCCAAATAGAGATTTGTATTGCTCAAATAAACTCCACACAAACAAAATATTCAAAGGCTTGCAGTCAATAAACGTCAATGATATTAGTTCATAGACTGCCAGCCAGTGTGGGCCAGCTGTGCAGGGGCAGTCAGGGGCCCAAATAAGGCGATGCAGCAAGTGGAGTCTGCAAAACTGCCTAACCAGTGCAGGAGGCAAAGTGCACCAGCTTTCCCCAAGTGTGTGTTGTTACACACCTGAGCCCCTTTGTACCCCTGCCCTGCGAGCATGAATTTCAACAACAGATTATGCTAATGCTCTGGTAAAAGCAATTTACCCACCTAATCCTCACAACTGAAAGTATCCTGAAGTAAAATATTAACACCTTTTGAAGGTATCTGAGGTTATCCATTTAAAATTTCTATCCATTTAAAATTTCTCATCAACAAAAATGTTTGGATATGAATGGAAGGGCTGTGCCAAGCCAGGGAAGATTTAACAAAAGAATGTGACTTGACTTTGCTCAGGTCACAGGCATACACTGGAGACTCTCCTGTCCAGCTCCCACCTGCTGCTCCCATCTCCAGTCCTTGCATGTGTTCCTCTCTTCCACTCTGAACCACCTGCAAGGCAAAAATGACAAGGCAGCCTTGGAGGAGTGAGGACACAGAACCACCTCAGCTGCATGCTGCAACTGCAGGTTGGGAAGGGCACCTCAGCTGAGTAAAACAAGGAGTGATCTTTCATCAACAGGATTAGGACCCAGGCTTAAATTAACAGAGAGCTGCAGCCAGCTTTCCTGTGGCAAAGGTTGCACAGACTGGCATATCCTGGTGCTTGAAACAGTGAAGTGAAGGAAGCAATAAAGCATTAAGTTTTGTGTGGGAAAGAAATAGAGAATTATGGACTAGGTATGCTCTCAGGGTCCCTTCCAATCCTACTCAAGGAGTCTCCACTGTGAGAAGTAAATGTTGGCACACACTAGAACAAACCTTGTGCTGTATTTGCTGGCAGAGTTTAAGCAACCCTGCTCCCTTCTCTGTAACAGCTCATGTAGAACTGACAGCAGTACGGTGGTTCTCATGTCCCAGCTGTATCCCAGCATTAGAGGTCACAGTAAGCTTTAAACATTGAAGGGTCAAAACAAAACCTTGACTTGAGGTTTATTGGTTTTTTTAAGAGGTGTTCTCACTGGAGAGGTGGTTCCCAAGGGCAATGCTTTCTCATCTATTACGTCGTGTGCATTTTCTTCAGGAGGGGACCCAGACTAAGATGGTTCTGAAAAGATGTTCTCATTTTTATCCTCATCTGATTTTTTAATTTACAAATTCCCCAGGAGATTCTGTTGTCTGAGGAAAATCCGGGCCTCTGTTCAGTAATGGATTTGGTATTACTGAAGATCTGCTGGGAGATTTTGGAAGTAGACTGGTTTAAGTGTTCTTTGTGGTAATGGTTCAGCAAGAGTACAGCTTTACCATTGCTGCATAGCTCTGAAATAGAACAGACTCATTCTTCTGCTACAATGTCCTCATAAAACTGGCATCAGGCTCTTGAAATAAACCCCAGAAATTAGCTTTTCATAAAATCATTCTATGTTGCAGGCCTGCATGTCACATTAGTGACATTAATATTTCATGTCGTAACAGATTTATATACTTTGGCAAATCTCGTCATTACCTCGTACAACAACCTCAGGTGGAATGACCCAAATTCTGTTCACTTAGGGCTGCACTGGAAGAGATTGTTCTGGAATGATCTGCTCTGAGCAATCTGTGTGCTCTGGGGACAAACTATAGCCAATGTCAAAAAACTCTCCTAAAGGCAATCAAGTGTAGACATCAGACCCTGAAAACCAAACTATTTCACCCTGTTTCACCCATTTCTGTCCCCAGTGGACTCTACTCCATGCTTAGACAGAAACTGCTCTTCTGGAGCTCCACTGTATCTCCCCTCCTCTTTCCATTTCTGTTTGTCCCACTCTTTAACTGACATTCATTTAAAAACCTATCAAACAGATTTGATTTAAGCAAGCTTTGTGGAGTGATAATTACCCAACATTTTCTCTGTGGGGTTTTTTTGGTGCTAATTTTTAATATTTTGCTTTGCTTTAAAATATATTTTTCAAATTGCTGCATTTTCATCTTTTCACTATACTTTTTAGGCACATATTTATGTCTGAATAACTCCAAGTCTTCTAATAATGTAATTGCACATCTGATTTAAAATAATTTACAGTATTAAGCAGTTGAGGATGTCAATTATATGAGAAATGGAGGTACTCAGGGGACTCAAATGACTTCTCTTGAAAGAAGATTTGGGGTTAAATTGGAACACTTCTGCATTCCACATATCTGTAACAGCTGATGACCCACAATTTTAATCAGGTTAGGGAGAACATGGGGTTTATCTACGTGTGACAGAGAATATTTTTCTCAGACACACCAGTGACAACTTTTAGACTATACTCAGTAACAAGAGAAGACCTTTTTAAACGTAATTTTAAGTGGAGATTTCATCCTATTTACCCCTTGGCAATTAAATTAGGAATTTGAAAATTCTATGGATGAAAGGAACCCATGTCTCCAGGTTGCACTTTGGCCATTTAAAGTCCAAACCACCCACTGGAGATGCTCATATTTCTTAGTGGAGCACTCTGCTGCCCACAATGGCTTGTCCACTTGGAAATAGGCAATGACATGATAGACTTGCACCAACAAGAAATTAAGTAGTTTTCTTTTTTGATGCACCATTCTCCTCTTTTTTATAGTAGAGAGGACAACAAAGTCATTTTGTCAGGTATGTATTCTGTTTACTTTGGGTTTGAGAATGCATATTAACAAAATAAACATTTGGAAGAGCTTTAGAAGTTTGGGCTTCTCTTTCCTCAGGTATTTCCAGGGATTCCTCAATGAGGCTTTTTACATTAATTACTGCTAAACAGAAGTCAGTGCTGCACCTTTGGGAATGTTCTTCATGACAGAATGGGAAAATACCTACTAAAAAGATACAGCATTCTGGGAACACCATGATACTAATGGAAATGTGCTTTCTTCCAGGAGGCCAGAGCCTAGTATGCCAGGGCTCAGTTCCCCAGCCTACCAGAAAAACTTGTGTGAGCATCTGTGCTTAATATATTCAGTCTTTGAAACACACAGATAATTGACCATTACTGAAGGCTTTGACTCAAACCTATGATGCTTCAATTACTCTTGTGTAAAGTGTAAGTAACAACACTTCTCTACATGGGAAGGGTGTTTTAAGTAGTTCCATTCCTAAGGAGAAAGGGCAGTAATATTTAAGTCAAGGAATCACACATTGCATTGTGATTGTGATATTATGACTCCATAGCTGACAGACATAATAAAGATCTGCAAGAAATTTGACTGTGCCTGCCAACATTCATTCAAGTTGAAAGTGAGTTGCAGTAGCATTATCTGAATAATCAAATACTTATTCTTTGGCATTAAAACCCACTGTGACTTAAAAATATATGTTTTTCTCAAGACCACCAAGACAGCAGGATCTGCATGAGGGCTAATTACTGATCTCTGACATACACAATTGTGCAACAGCATCTCAGCAAGGTTAGCCAAACCTCATGCTTTTATATATTTCAAACAGTGCCAGAGATTCCTCTTCCAAGTCCAAGTTTGGCCTCCTCTTTATTTTACAATAATTCTGTGCTTGGGAATCTGAACAAAGGCCACCAGAAACTTAAAATCCAGAAATGAAGTCCAGAGTAAACAAAAGACCAGAGTCAAGCTCATTCACACTGGCCTGTTGCTGGCACAGATGTGTTGTAGCATTTGCAAGAGTCCAGGCCCCTGCAGATGCTCTTTCTTCTTTATCTTGGTTGTTAGATAAAGGTATGCCTTTCAGGATTGTTTTAGAGCCAAGATCATACCCATGATTATTAAAGGAGTTTCTAAGAGATTGCAAATTGAACATTTTCCCCCATAGAAAAGCCTCCTTTTCTGCGAAATGCAACTTTCAGAAAACCCTCGTATGATATTACAAAAGAGTCAGTGGAATGTCCTCTGTCCATTATCAGATTCTCTACCTACCTACTCCCTTTCCCTTTCTTTATCCTCTCTCAAAAATTACATAATTTAAATCATTGATCCTTTCTGGAGAGTTTTGACACATTTTCACCAGATGAGTCAGGCTGTTGTACCACTTTCACTGCAGACTGGCACTGAGGGATCCTCTGCCTTACAAATGAGCCCACACAATTCAGTGCAAGATCTTGTCAGGGCAAAGCACATTGTGTTTGCATCAAACACTCTTCCTCACAGGCACTTCTAACTTTCCCACCATTCCCATCACAGCAGATACATTTGGCATCTCCTCCCTAGAAGCTATTTGTAAAGAAAATACTTATTTTCATTTTTTCCAGAGTGTTTTAAATGGCCTTGTCCTACTCCATGTATAGCAATGGTCACACTACTGGGAGAGTACAGGTTACTTCCTTTTGCATTTCAATACCTCATAGCTTATGATCTTATGATCCAATGATAAGAAAAGTATCTCTTTCCTCTGCGTGAATCAGCCACGGGCTGAGAGACAGAAGTGGCCATAAGGAGCTTGACATGGCCATGAGGTTGACTCTGGGGTTTTTGCTGCTTGCTTTTTCAGGGTGAACATGTGAATCTACCACCTTTGTGTCACAAATCCTGAAAGAACTTTTCCCTTTACCTTTCCCTCCTTCTTCAAAGGAAAAAGTGGTTGTAACAATTAACTTATGTAAAATAATGATTGTGTTTGCAGACAGATCACATTTTCATCAGTGCAAAAGGCTTTGAAGTTGACATGAGAAGGACCTAACTGAATGGACAACACTATTGCTGTGTATTAATATATCACCTTTGCTGAGTAAAATATTTATACCTGGCCTGCACCAATGCTACCAATCAGGAAACAAACTAAATGGCATATGTTTTCCAGCATTAATTCCAAGGTAATATGTGCCCACTGTCTTTGCAGAGCATTTTGGGCAACATCAATGTGATGGCAGTAGAAGAAAAAACACCATGTTACTGACAGGCCTAGCTGAGACTGAAAAGGAAAAACTCCAAACCTTTGCCAAAGGCAGAGCATAAAGACTGCAGTTCACAAAATATTTCCAGGTGCTCTACAACTATTGCATTTTGACAAAACTGAAAAATATAATGGAGCTGAACTCAAATTAGGACTGGTATTCTTTCATGTTTGCTCGAGGAATAAGAATGAAAGCTGTTCAAAACATTTGTATCAAATCAGTGTGCCAGTAAATTGAGTTTGACTAAGAGAAATGGCCACAAATGTCATTGCTGACAGCAGATACTTTTGTACTCTTCTGTATCCTTTTTTTTTCAAACCATACCCCTAAAGAATGGACATTTTCCTATTTGTCTGAAAAATGCCTTCCTTTTGGTTAAATATCCCTGCATGTTAAGACACACCTTCACATACTCATTGCACCAGCTTTCACCTACTTAGCTATCGTCAGGGTGTTCTTTGTAGAAACATTCATACACTTTCTACCTCTAATACTCCTCCCACGGCAGTGAGCTGGACTGATTCTGTACACATTTGGCTCTCACAAAAGTTTCATGGGGTTTAGCAGCCAATTAGTACCAGTTAGCCCAAACCTGAATTCTGAAATCCTCATCCACAATCTCCAAGTACTTCTATAAGGAGATGCCAGGTGTTTCTTGGTTATTGTTCTTCCCCATCAGCAGCCCTTGGCTTTATGAGTCAGGTCCGAAACCCTCAGCTTGGGTGATGTCTGCACATTTTTGGACAACCTTGGCACTAAGTCTGGCATTCTCTCATGACACCTGTACAATACCTGGACTGGCTGCCCACAAACTTCTGATTTCACAGAGTTCCACATACTCTGCACTCTGTAGATGTAGGAGTATGTCCTAAAACTATCATGATGATTAATAGAGAATATGAGAAAGAACTCTTGTCATTCAATTTTGTAAATACTTTTGTAACTACCCAGAGGAGCTTCAAATGTCGAAGTTGCTCTGCCTTCAGCTCTGTCAGGGCAGTGCAACACTGCTGTTACTCTTTTCTAGCACAGCACAGGTACTGCAGCAATGCACCTGTGAGCCAGACACCTTGAACACAGTACCTAGAACCTTGCCTCAGAACTAACTGGAGGGAAACCAGAGTAGAGCACCAGTGGCAGCCACTGAAATGGTACCATTGTGTTGTCAAGATTTACCTGGGTCAGATGAGCAGTGGTCTGCTCGATGGCATGCCACTGACAGGGATGGGAAACCTGAGGAGGGGTAAGGCTGGAATGGGTGCAGCATCAGGCTGTTCCCTCAAAGGCTCTGGAGAGCAGCTGTGGGTTTCATTCTGGGACTGTGGCTGAGTTTTTCAGTTGCAGTCCCAGAATAAAACCCACAGCAGCACTACAAAAAAGCAGTGGTGAATATATGACTGGTTCCCTCCTGAAGCTATGGGAAATACTTTCCAGGCTGGTCCTACAAAAACAGATGGGAATATACCATGATGGGAGAGACATTAATTTCATTGATTTCATTCAGTTCACTGAAACAGAGAGGGCCCATGAGGAAAGACTGCAGAAGCAGCTTGTGCCATCCTGTGGGCTCCTTAGCACAGGTCCACAACTGGTGGTTGAACCCTATAACTCTTCTCTCTGATCTCTATGGATTGAATGAAGCTCATCAAAAGATGAAAGCATCCAGAGCTCCGTGACAAGGACAGATCTGAAAGAAGCAAGTTCATGAACCCTATTTGTGCCTTCATGGTAGCATGAAGAGGAAATCAGTTGTGTCACATTGAGACAAGTAAAAACCCTTATTTCACTCTGGCGTTCCATTTCCAGAATATGGGTAGTACTGTCCATAACAACTCTCCCTTAGCTTTGCCCTGGATTAAGCCAGACAGCTGCATACATTACATCATTATCCACAGAGAAGCAAGATTCTCCATGTTCTAATGATATATTTTTAATAAATCCACCAATCCCTCACCAAAGGACCTAAGCAAAGATCTGACAAGTAAGCCTTATTTCCACAAGACTGACTCACATGGTGTTATGCCTCTTCAGAGAGGGCAAAATGTTCAGACATGAACTAATAAAGCAATTCCCGAAACCAGTGGGACATGCCTACGTGGTTCATGTGGACACTGGATATGGGTGGAGATCAGCAAAAAACCAGGGGTGAAGGGACAGGAGAAGGTGGGTAAAGGAGAAACATCTCAGTGGCAAGGCAGGAGACGAGACTCTGCTGCAGAAAGACAAAAGAAGGAGCAAGGCCCTTGAGAGGGGGAGAGGCTGTGAAGAGGGAAAAACCAAAGAGCTGGATCAGAAAGGGCAAAGGGGAAAGGGCCTTTCCTCTCCACTTCATCACAATTCCTGCATTTCTGATACTTAGCACTGAAATATCCAGCTGACATTGTGACAGGACAATGTATCCAGTTAACTCACAGATCTCTGTGACACCGAAGGGTTATGTCTACACTTTTAGAAGGTGTCACTTTAGTTCCTGATGCCAAGCCCCAGAGCCTCTGCCAGCATCATCAACACTTGCAGATGGGGGCTCAGCTGAGTGTGCCTGGTGAAATGAAACCTGCAAGGTTCAGGAACAGTAGGATCTTGCTTTATCTCACCTGTACCTGCTTGGGAAAAATGTATCTCTTTCCTTTGTGGTTCTATAAACACATGTGGACAACTGGACATGCTCACTAATCTTCCACTCTCACCTCCCAGTTCAGATTCACTCCCCTTCCAGCAGACTGGCTTCCATGAACACTGAATTAGTGATGACAGCTTGGGGCTGAAAAACTTTGGGGTTTTTCTTATTACTAACCAGCCCTACACACGGCACAAATTGTCTCGAGGAAGATCCCACATATATTTCCTGCACAGCTGGTCAGTTAAGCCAGAACAGTTCCCCAAATATATCAACAGATGTGTCCTTGCAGGCATACATGTAACATCTTGGACATTACTGTTTTGTCTTCAAGGAAGTAAATCTCCTTCTAACAGTTTTAGGTTGGATAAAAATGACTTTAAAATGGATTAAATTGTATTTTCCCTAGCAGTCAGTCTCATCAGCTCTGTAAGCAGTTAACTCATTCACTTCTGTGATGCCTTTTGGGCTAAGGTTTGTTATTTCTTTGTGCTGTTAATTAGCTGATAACAGTGGCAAGGAGTTTGGGTGCAAGGACTGCATTTCTCATGTGTTTGTGAGAGATAAAGTCTGCACAGCTCTGCTGAGGCAGAACAATAAAGCCGCTGAGCAACTAAGGAAATCCGATCAGTCCCACAAATATAAGGTGCAAGACCTCCTTTTGTCCAGGGATCTGGTAGGTGTTTCATGCCTTTATTCAAGGGAATCTAGTGGGGAAGCTGTCTGCCTCAAGAAAATGTTTATTAGTTGAGCTACTGATGCTATGCCTGAGTAACATCTCTACTGTTCTCTGCTAAAGCAAAGGAGGGATCCTAACATAATTTGCTAAATTAGACCTACTGATTGGAGTGCCAGCTCCTAGCAAGCATTCACCAGCACCCAGGTCCCTCAGGCAGCATACACTGGCTGGTTGCACTGGTTACAAGGCTATTTCCATGACCTGAGAAAGGTGAACTTCACTTTTCCCAATATCATAATCATATTTAAACAAATGCCTTGGGAGTGTTCAGATTCTAGCAGCTGCTGTCTTCTCTCTCTCTGTTACAAAATTGTCTCAAGCTCTCAGGACAGAGCTCAACACCTTCCCGCAATCCACTCCTGGAACCCACCAGCATGCGGAATGTCAAAGGGTGATAGCCCAAGGTTTGTTTGATCTCATCCAGCTCTTCAGGTGAAGGAGTCATACTTCACAGCCCACTTTCTTGTGGTATTTAGTCATTAAAAGCAGAAAATCTTAGGATTTCCTCTTAAGTGTCTCCAAATCCCTCAGCAAGTTATCTCTGACGTTCAAATTTGAAAACTTACACAACTGTCTCACTCTAGTTCTTGGAAGTAAACCCTTGTGCATCACAGCTTTTGTGCAATATATACATGCTAAAGTAAAATTAATATCCTCTGTTTAGTCTGAATTCATTGGCTCAATGCCTGGAGTGACTAAGGAAAGAGACTAGCATTAATAGAACAAAGCTGGAATTAATTCTGTTAGGGAAATGGACTATGTTGAGTAAAAGACTCTGAGAGGTGGAAAACAATGGGGCTCTCACTATCCAGAAGTCGAGAGTTGTCACATATAAACTGGAGTCTGGGAAGCAAAGAGGACATAACATGCAATAGCTCAGAGAATAAAGGATCTGATCCAAACTCCTTGACTGCCACTGGGAGTTCATATGTTTCTGACAGTGGAGCACTGATGACATCTGTATACGTTGAGTTTTTAACAGTTGCAGGGCCAAATTCCATTTCCATTAATCCTGGTATTCAAACAGAATTAATCCATCAGGATATAGACAGATCCACACTTCTTACCATGGGGCAGACAAAGAGTGGCTGCCCTGTAATCTGTGTTAGTTGTTCATACCCGACGAGGATGTTCCACCCCACCCACTCAGAGGGAAGGAGAAGGAAAAATTGCTCAGCTTATCCATTAAGCCCCCAATATAAATCTACTAAAGGTGTCGATCATGATTTTGAAACATATAGATGTAGTTTGAGGATTTTCATGGCAGACATTGTAAGGCTGCAGTGAAGACTATCTCACTGAAAACTAGGTCCATGCTGGCAAATAGCTTTTTGCTATAACTTCAGCAGCACAAAAAATTCACATTCCCAGAAATGGAAAAATGTTTGAAAGAGATGGGCTAATTAAGTGCTGCTAATATTTAAGCAGTTTAGGGTTGAAATACTTTTGGGGTTTAATAATGAAAGAGAATAATGGATATTATGATTGAACTTGGGAACAGTTTAGCTTGAAGGAAAATGGTATAGATTAGAGGGTGTTTATACCTGTCTTGGAACCAAAACTTAATCACTGTTCCTATAATAAATATTTCCATAAAATAATCACTTCAAAGTGGTGAGCTGAGTTTCTTTGGAGTAAAAGAATGGTATATGAAAACAGCAACAATACAGAACAGCCCACCTACTGAGGGCAAACTGATTTACACACAACAGGCTACAAAATAATCTGTCTTGATGCTTGCATTTAGACAGATTGACTCAAGAGAATGTGATAATTATTTATTAACAAACTCCATAGAATAAAGGCCTTTCTGCAGGAATGAATATAAGACATGGTTAACTCACTGACAAAAATGGACTGTTGATTGCTCCTTTTTATTTGGTGAAGTTATCCACTAACTTTCTTTGTGGCCATATCTTGTTGGAATCAGAGTGTTTTTAAGAGCAATAACAGTCAGCAATGATAACATGGGAATTTATAATTGAAAGAGTTTAGAAGTCTCAAAGAAAATTGGTTAAAGACATCCCTCGACCCTTGAAAGAGTTGACAAACATGACCACAGGTAATTTTATGGCTCAAAAAGGAAAGCAAATTTGAAGGAAAGGTTTAATCATTCATAACCAGTTTGAGCAGGTCATAAAATTTCACCCCTCATTAAGTTTTGATAGTACAATTAATAAAACAGCTGGGCACCAGATCCTACTGTCAGTAAGACACTCTATGGATGCTGCTATTGGAAAACTGTTTCTAGGTCCCAAAATTATGATTTTCAGGTACTTTGTTGTTTGCTATCAGTAGCTTTCAATTATGTTTGTAGAGATGATAATATGTGAGGCTTAATTATTTTCAACACTATTTCATAAGTTTGTAATTACTGATTTATGTATTTGTTTTTCCCCTCTTCCCCCCCCCCCCAAAAAAAAAAAAAAAGTGCTGGTATTATATATTAATAAACATTATTAAATCCCATTTCATTCATTTTCAGTTATCAATACAGTGTTAACACTGATGAAGCAAAGCTCGATATAAAGCTAGATTTACTTGGCAATTCAATACTTCCACTCCTTTTTAATGCCTTGGGAGGAGGCTTCAAGAGAAAAAATACCAGCATGGAAGGTACATGCCCCCAAGAAAAAACTGAAAGGTGCCAGATGGCAACTCAACAGCATCACTGATCCTGCTGTACCCCTGGGTGGTAAGTGCCAGGCCACCATCAGGTGTCTTCTAGGTGGCAATGAGCACATTTATGGATGCTTGCTGTTTTTACTTACTGTCATGCATTACGCAGTACTTTGTACTCCTAAATTGTGTAGATGTTGCTTGCAGAGTTTCTTGATGCAGAGCAGAAGTGGCTTGGACAGACACGACCCAACAAGCAGAGAGAGGTGCCTGCTCCATACCCTGAAGTAAGTTTACTGAGTTAACAGAATGTTATGGGCATGATGTGGTTTGTGTCTTAATTCACACGCATATGACTTGTTTCCTTGCATTTTACCAAACTGTTTACTGTTGACAAGCAACTTTGGGCAATTTTTTTTTTTTTTAAGAAACAGTGTGGGTAATTTTGCCAACCTCTTGACATTTTACTTCTAATGCCTTATGCTATAAAGCAATATATTCCTCATTCACTTGCTGAGCATGTTCTGAAATGCAGTCAGTCTGTCTTCTCATGAGTGGTTTGCTGCCCTACCTGCTTCTGTTCTGCTGCATTCATCTTGGCATTGCTTGTTTCTTCAGTCGTTGCTTTCAGCACAAAAGGCTGCTGCATGTGAGGCTCAATATCGTTACTGTCATAGTGTTAACTTTTGCCTTGAGTTCTTGCACAAAGTCTGAGATCAGTTTTCATTTGCTGTACTGCTTTGGCAGAATAGTCTGTTTATTGCCATAACTGCAGTGTGCAGACATAATTCACTCCTAAAAGATTTACTGAACTCTCCAGATATACTTTATTCACTTGTTTTAAACATAAATTGAATTCAGATAAGTAAACAGTGTCTCCAATCCCACTCTTGAAACTACCTAGTTTCATTTAGCACCTTCAGACAGTATCACTCTTGATTTAGATTTTTCTTCATCAAAGACTGTAGAACTGTCATTTTTTTCAGACATATTCTTTTATTATGATGGTCAATAGTATACGAATTGGTGAGAGAGTTAAGCAGCTAGTGTCTCGCTTCAAATCCATTTTGTTCATCTCTGTGAGAGAATAAAAAAGAAAATGTTATAATACCTTAATAGCAGAAGCTAGATTAGCTGAAAGGACTTTTGATCCAGCCATGACACTTTAAGATATTGTGTGCATTGTCAGGGCAATGGAAACTGCAGGTGTGTGGATTGAGATACAGCAAAAGAAAGGTGAATTAGGAACTAATTGTCATTTGTTCATGGGCATGAATAGCATTAACACATGCCCACTATGTCTTAGCTAGAAGTATGTGCACAAACATTTACTGCCAATAAGCTGATCTGCAGGAACCCATTACACGGAGATAACAAGATTTCTCAGGCTCATCTGCCTGCTCTGATGTGACATACCAAACCTGAGATAAGTCTCAGCAGTATATGCCATCATTTGTAAGCATTCAAATGCATTGCAGAGATCATCAGCATGTAAATGGAGCTCAGAAGAGTTTTTACCTAGCTCTCAAGTCAAATAAAGTTTTGAGTCAATGGAGTTCGCAATTTGAGCTCACAACATATATCCAACACTTTTTATATCTACACTAAAGTATTAAAAGGAAACGCTGTGATGTGAACATGCACACAAATCTCAAGGGCCATATTTTACTAGTGGCGTCTCTTCAGTGGTGTCTGAAGCATTTAGAAATGCTTCCCAGAGCGAGCCAACTTTTAAAGTAGGCCCAAAACCAAGAAGGAGACTGCCTGCCCTAACTCAAGAAAGGATAAGCAGGACTGTATTTGCTAATCTAAGATGACAGCTGTAGGTGGATGCTAGAGATAACTGTGACCTTAATGATGGTCACTAACATCCAGGGCACCCAACCTCCTTGTATGGGACTGAAAATGAAAATTCTGAGGCAAAACTGGGAAAAAGCAGTCAGAGTAGGGCTGCATTGCCTGCAGAAGCAGTCTGAACTTGAGATGGGAGACAAGCATAAGGTAATAGCAGTCCTGGGTTTTGTTATGGTCCAAAAACAAAAAGCAGGGCTTCTGCAGGAAGTGGCAAGTTTTGGGGAGCAAGGAGATAACCTTTCTGCCAGAGATGTGTTTAGACTTGGAGGCGCTCCTAATGCTGCTTTTGGAGTCATTTTGGTCAAGCAGTTTGTTTTTCCCAGGCCTCCCTTTTTCTCTGGACTGCTTTTCTAGAAGACAATGCAAAGCAAAAACAAACTGCAATTAAGTTCAGGTAACACTAAATGTCTGACCTGAATCCACAAACACAAGGGATCTTTCAAGCTGAAGCTGGAAACTTCATCCCTATGTCAATGGTCTCAGTATTACTTCAAATGCCAGCTAAGATCATCTAACAAACTGAGACCACAGGTAATTGTGTAAAGAAAACAAGGTACCCTCAGGATGGAGTCGGGACTTTAACTCTGTGTGGTCTGGTTTCTGTTGGCTTAAAAAAAATACAGTATTTCCTATGGCTGTTGCAGGGTCCTGAAAGGATTGGTTATAACACAATCTTTTCCTAGCTCGACAAACAAACTGTAGTACCCAGCTTTGAAAACCGAAAAACCTCCATCTTTCAGGTGTTAACAGTTCAAACAAAAGGTTAGATCTTAAAAGGTGAGCTTATACTGTTCTGTTTGCTGTAATTTGCATAGATACAATGCAGGGGAGCCTTTTCTTTATGCTACAGGAAACAAGGAGTTTACATCAAAGAACACTGAAAGGTGTTCTGTAAGTTCACAGAGCAAGAAACCCCTTTGGTGTACATATCTGGATAGAAATCTCATGAAAACAGGCTCTTCCATAACATTTCCAGTCATTTCTAATCCTTGCTGGCTCAGAAACATCAGAGTGATAACATTTCTCAAGTTATTTCAGTAGCCCTGGTTTTGGTCAAACACAGGAAGTATGTAAACTTCACAAACAAGCAGAAGTCTGACAGACAGAGGAAGCCTCAGAAGAAAGGCTTACTTCAGATTTAGTTCATCTATGGGTAAATTTTTTTATAATATTAATAAAGATGCTATGTACTTTCATCCCAGAATCATGGGATACCCTAGGGCCCAGTCTGTGCTCCAATTTTCAAACTATGCAATTCTGTAAATATAGAGCTCCCTACTGCCATGGTTAAATCTACTTTTTCAGCTGCTCTACCTATGTGAGACATTTTGTACTAACATAGATTATCTTGTTTCACTGAACTAAAATAAAGCCCTGTCTGGGCTAGGCTGCTGTGGCTGGAGGAGAGAAATATTTCAACATACACATAACTTCTCACCAGAAGGAAAAGAATTAAAAGAAATAGCATGTGGTCCTCCTGTCCTGGGAGGCTGCCTTTCTTCTTTTTTTGCTGTGATCCTTTCTCAAACAGCAGTGCTGCAGGAGGTGATGCTTTGGGTGCCCTTCTCTCCTCTTTAACATACCCTATCAGTAACAGACCCCAAAGACCTCATCTCTGCTTATTGTTTTTGATTTCATATTTTTTCATGCCTAAATTGGGAGTCTAGAATTCAGTTCTGTTTTTGTTATTTCCTAACTTACTTTTACTAATTTTAAACTTTTTGAACCTTTGCAATCAATCCACTTGCTTCACAGTAGAGCCCATGAAGCCCCAATACCTGAAGACACTGTCATGGTATTAAATGATCAATGAAATCTCTCTGTCTTGCTTTTTCAGAGAGTGGAGGTCAATATAGCAGATGCTGTGACATTCAGTAGCAGTCACATTGAAACATTAACACCTTTTCTGCATTTTTACCCACCAGTTTGTGATTTCATTTAGCAATTACACAAAGGAAAGTTGTGTGTCCAGCCCACATCAGTCCAGTCAAGATAGAAGGTAATTGCTTACACAAAATAATCTTGACAGCTTGTGCTTCATAGGAGTTTTCCTTGTACATTTAAAGAGAAGAAATTACAGTCTGCAGGTCAGCATTGAATTTGCCAATAATATTAGCAGTCTAAAGAAAGCTGAGATGTTTGCCATTGCTCAGTAGTATTGTTTGCCTGCCTCCTAGACCTGTCCAGCCTTAAGTAAAAGTAATGAAACATTGACAGAAGGAAGAATGCCACACAGGCCTTCGTGACACACATATTCCAAAACCAAGGAGATTTGTTTGAAGTCCCTTCATGGAAGTATAGAGAGACAGTGCTACAAAGGAGAAATGCTGCTGCTCTGCGAGCAGACCAGGAGACTGGGTCTATGGCTGAAGAAACACTTCCCCTGCAAAACCCCTTTGATTCCTCTTGGCTTCAGCAGAAATGGATGGATCTGACCTCTCAGCAGGGCACTGCCTTCTAGCCCATCATGTCATTTCTGTTTTTCATTCTTCAAGACCATCAAATCTATACTAATATACTTGGTACAAGGATATTTCCCACTCTCAGGAGCGAAAGCATTTTTTTAAATTTTGGTCTTATTTCCCACTTAAGATGGCATCAGAGTCATCTGACTCTTGAATGGCTGAGGATTCCCCATAACAAAGAAAGAGAAGCCAGAGTTTGGGAAATACCAGCTATAGGCAAACCAGCTGCAAATAAAGGGATCTGAACCTATCAACAGTAAGTAAATTTTCCAGTGGTAGTTTGCTGTTAAAGTATAAACCATGAGCCTAGTAGTGCTTCTACAGCAGACACTTGAGCTCCAGGCATACCTTTCCACCCAGAAAATCCAAGCAAGAGAAGGAAACATGATCCCATTCCCCCTTGAGGTACCTGCTCACTCCAGAGAGGCTAAAAGAGACCTCTGAAAGATCAGTGCATTGGTGTCAGCCAGAGGTATCCTCTTCTTGTTGCGACTTGCTCTGGTTTTGATCCAGACTCAGGCAGACTTCAGGAGCAGAATGGTCATTCTCAGCAGATCATGCCTGAGCTCTACCCATGCCCTGGCAGCTGGCTGGCCTCAGAGGCAGTCCTGGGCACTGCCACCAGCCAGTGCTCCTGCTCACAGCGCTGGCAGCCAGGCACAGCCCCATGTGCAAACAGTCCTTCCCTTACTGTCACCCCTGTGGGTGCTTTCTGCTGGCAGTGTTTGTGGCTGGCTCTTCCCACTGGCCAGGGCTGGTGCTGGCTGCCCTGCTAATTGCTCTTAGCTAGTTGCTCCAACAAGGTTTGTTCCCAAGTAATCTTTCCCACCACCTATTTGCTGCTTGCCTTGTTAATTCCCTGGCTGCAGCCCTGGTTTGCAGAGAGGCTCAGGTTGTATCACAACCCCTGCAGTGATACAACACGAAAAACCTATGGGCTCCTCACTTCAAAACCAGAGGAAAACCCTTCAGGCTTTCATCCTCTGAAACTTAAACACTGTCCAGCACCACCTTTCCCCAGTGTGAAGAATAGTACCATGTTTTCTACCTCTTTAAAATCTGATTGTTCGTAAAAGAAATGGTCCCTAATACAGGAAAAAAAAAAACAAATTATATTCTCACTTCATCCTATTCCATTAGCCTCTTCCAGACTAATTTATTTAACTTTTGAAGACACACCAACCGAGGGTACCTCCCCCTCACAGTGATCAGGGTGTCTCCTCTACAATCAAATCATCAGACTTATACTGACAGTGTCATTGTCAGCATTACTTTTGGTGACTTAGCTTTCATCAGTATTTTTATATTGTTATGATCTTCTCCTAATGACGTAATATTTTTAAGGACTGCAACATCCTTAAATTAAGAGCATTATATGTGTGCAAACCATTACCAGAATTACACTTCTCATTCAGATAACAGATGAAGGCTTTCTTCTAAGTGGGAGCTAAATTTCTTTTGTAGATCCAAAAACAGAGGCTTCCAATGTGTAACTAAACCTTTCTTTCCTTGAAAGTTTTCTACTTTTTTTCCAAAGTACAAGCTACTAAAGAGTGGACTCTTCAGCTACTTCAGCTGAGTACCAAAACTTGAGATGGGAGCGTCTTTTGTCTGTGGGAGAAAGAGAAAAATGGGTAGAATTCTACATGGAATTTCACAATAGGTCTTAAAAAGCCAGACCACAAGAGGCAACAGAATGAACTACAGTAAAACTCTGGTAAGAGGCTCACAGCTTGCAGAAAACATGTACATCTCTAAACACTAACTAATCTGTCAGGCGTATCAAGGAAAATCAAAGCTTATTACAACATGTGCAAATAAGGAGTTGATAAAAGTGTTGAACAGTGTTAGACACGGAACAGCCCACTGGGGAATTTCCATGAGAAACACATCCATTTGGTAACAATTCCCCATCATCAAATACTTTTTGCAATCTGCCAGCTGGCCAGCTCTTAATCCATTTAGTGCATGCTATACTCACATTTTAGCCACCATGGTGCTAAACCAAGTGACTTTACAGGAAGATACCTATGCTAAATCTGAATTATTATGTTTATGAACCGATATGCAATTTCCTAAAAAACCAAAATAGTAGAAAAATTTTTTCCACAAAGTCATTTATGGTGTGTTGACTCAGACTGGATGCCACATGCCCACCAAAGATGCTCTGTCACTTCCCTCCACAAGTGAACAGAAGGAAAGATAACAAACTACTAAGTTGAAATAAGGACCAGGAGAGATCACTCACCAAATACCATCACAGACAAAACAGGCTTGAATGGGGGAAATAAAGCTGAATTTATTACTAATCAGAACAAGAGCAGAATAATGAGAAATAGAAGAAATCTTGAAAAACATCTTGCCCTCATCCCTCCCTCCTTCTCAGCTCTACCTCCTGCTCAGAGGTGCAGGAAGACAGGGAGTGAGGGTTACACAGTTCATCACAGGGTATTTCTGCTGCTGCTCAGGAGTGGAGCCTTTCCCTTGCTCCAGTGTGGGGTTCCTCTCATGCAGTTCTTCATGAACTGCTCCAGTGTGAGTCCATCCCGTGGGCTGCAGATCTTCATGAACTGCTCCAGTGTGGCTCCCTTTCCACAGGGTGCAGTCCTTCAGGAACAGGCTGCTCCTGCATGGATCCCCCACGGGGTCACAAGTCCTGCCACCAAACCTGCTCCAGCTTGGACCCCTCTCTCTGAGGCTCCCTGCCAGGACCTGATTTCCCACAGGTTCACAACCCTCTTTCAGGCTTCCACCTCTTCTGGTGTGGGCTCCTCCATGGGCTGCAGGTGGATCAGGAGGCACAGCTGCCTCACCACAGGCTGCAGGGGAACCTCTGCTACAGCACCTGGAGCACCTCCTGCCCCTCCTTCCTCACTGACCTGGGTGTCTGCAGGGCCGTTCTTCTCACATATCCTCACTACAATCTTCTCTGGCTGCAATTACTTCTGTGCAATAACTTTTTATTTGCCTTCTAAGATATGTTATCACAGAGGCATTGCTACCACAGCTGATGGGTTCAGCCTTGGACAGATCCATCAGTGGCAGATCCATCCTGGAGCTGGCTGGGATTGGCTCTACTGGACACTGGGGAAGCTTCTGGCAGCTTCTTAGAGAAGCCACCCCACACAGACCCAGCTACCAAACCTGGCCATGAAAAAGCAATACACATGTTGATTTGCATCAGCATATTACATAATTCTATACTTACTTATCCTGTTTCTGCTTTATTTTTGTTTTGCCTGGCAGTGGAAGTTTCCTGGGTTAAATTTCAAACCGAAACACCAGAAGAAAACAAAATCTCTTTTAAAAATGACACAGGAGGAAAAAAGCATTGGCAGAATTTGTATATTAATCTTTACAGAGGATGTTCAATATCAACACCACTCTTTGTTCAAGATGGATTAACTGTAAGAAAATTAGTAATACTGCAGTCAGAGGGCAAATTTTCTCACAGAAAGGGCAAGACAATCGTGTCATCAGGGAAGTAAGCCGTGTTACTGTTTTGCTGAGGATAGTTCCATCATTCATTATCTGTTCTATTTTTGCTATCAATTGAACCATTTTTTAAATATGTTCAGTTTTTTAGATGTATGTTTAGATGACTTTTAACCTGTCCACAAAAGGTGAATTTTTCCATATGTAAAGAAAACAACTTTAGCACTGGTTGAGTGTTAATTGTGAGACTCTGAGAGTATGAAAAGAGTTATTTATCATAGAATCATTGAAAGTCCTTGGTTGGAAGAGACCTGACAGACCAGCTAGTTCCATCCCCTCTGCCATGGGCAGGAATGCCAACTGCTACATCAGGCTGCTCAGGGCCCCATTCACACTTGTCTTGAACACTTCCAGATATGGGACAACCCCAGCTTCTGTGGGCAACCAGTGCTTCACCACCCTCTAAGTAAAGAATTTCTTCCTAATACTTAATCTAACTCTGCCCTCTCTAAGTTTAAAATAATTGCCCCTTGTCCTGTCACTGCCTTCCCACACAAAAAAAACCCCAATCCTCTCCCTTCTTTTTCTAAGCCCCCTTTAGGTCCTGTAAGACTACAATGAGGTTTCCCCAAAGCCACCTCTTCTCCAGGCTGAACAATCCCAGCCCCCTCAGCCCATCTTTGTAGGAGAGGTGCTCCATCCCTCACATATGGAGCTCCTGGGAAGTCGTGGTGTTGCTCTGGGAAAAGTTTCTAAGTAGTTTGATGCAATACGAAGCCAGAAAGATGTAAATATTGATGTAGACATTTTCCTACATGTACAACATTTGATATTGAATTTAATTTCAATATTTGGCTTGAATATTAAATATTTAAATTAAGTAATTCAATAGTCACTCTGAATTTCAAGTATTATGGCCTTAACTTAGTGGATTCAATGGGAAAAATCAGCATTAAAATGATTTACAGCTTTTTACAAAGTTATAGAAAAAAGAATGATAGAGGCAATATTGGAAACTTAGTTATGCACAGTCCTAAGAGATTTTGACTGAAAATTTGGGCAGTTCAGATGATAATTCCTGCCAATATCATTATTTGCCTTTTCTCCCCAGGAGATGATAACCTTCTTAAAATCAAATAAGAAAATACATAATGAAGCAGGAATTAATTGTGTTCTTATGGAAATTTAGAAGAGAAATATATTATCTCCTTATACCATTTCAGTTTGTTGGGTTTTGTTGTTGTTTGTTTGTTTGTTTGTTTGTTTGTTTTTCTCTCAGGTTTCTTCAGTTACTGGATATCTTGAGTCCAGTTCCCATTTCTGTTCTGGGAGTCTCCCAGAAGGGCACAAAGAGATGTTGGTGTATTCAAGAAGACCACAGCCATTCCAGGTGAGTAAAAAGTGCAGGAAGGTGAAGTGTCTTTTCCAAGGGCAAAACAGAATTTATCTCTTGTCTGTTTTATGGTTGTGATCACCAAAGATACTTTACTCATCAAGCAAAAAGGAAGTGTACTTGACAGATAGCTGTGGATCACTAATAAAATCCTTAAAAATTTAGGTATATGGATAATAATATAAATCAAATAACTTCCTTACAACATGTAGCAACATAAACAAACTTTCCTTAAAGCCAACTATTTTTTTTCTTCCTGGATATGATACTGATGCTGCTGTTGTGAACAATTAACATGAGAGATTTGAAAAACAAAGATATTATAAAAATGAGGTAGGAGTGGGAAACCTAAAATCTCTTACAGGCCATGTGATTTGATGTCTGAGTAGTGAGTACATATTTATAGTGCTAGAGGATTATCAAGGGAAAATAGCCTGGCTTGTTAACACCTGATCAGAGGGATTCACATCAGACTGATAAAATATAAAAGGGGGGTCTTGTTAAAGTTCTGGAAGTTGATGGAGTGTTTTGTTACTGATAGTCTCATTCTCAGCAAGACTAACAGTGTTTGTACAATCTAATTATAGGGGAAATGGGATACAAAATGTTATCATCTCTTTAATGGGGGACTCAGGATGAGTTAGTGGAAGTTTTAAAAGGCTGGGCAGGAAAACGTTGATAAGTAGCACTCGTGACTTGGAAGGTTTCAGTTCTCACATTTAGGAAATAAAAACTTTTAAAAATAGTTTAACAAAGGTGTGAGGCTCCCTGGAGCTGTTACTGCTCCCTTTTCTTACAGAAAACACTCAGACGAGCACTGAGTGAGCCTGGGCAGAGGAAGTGGAGTAAGCAGACCAGGTGAGCAGCCAAAGCATTGCCAACTCTAGTTCCCATCCAGACTTTGGAAAAGGTCCCTTGCCTGCCTGGCTCCTGGAGCCCCACTGGGAGCCCAGGCACCGTCCTGGGTGTCAGAGTTGGAAAGCTCAGTGGCGACAATGATCACTCCCAAAGTGAACACCCAGCTAAAGAACAGCACCCACAGAAACCCAGCCCTTTGGTGATACCTCAGCCATCTGGACAATTCAAGGAGACATGTTTTAGGTGATACTTCACTCAGAGGAAGGGAAAATCAGACAAAAACCCTGCTCAAATTCCAAGTGTCACTGCCCCATTTATAGCATTGTGGCCTCCCTGGGAGCTTGTGCCCCATCCAGCTGGTTAGATCCACCTGGGGCACACTGAACACATGCACAATGCATGTTGGTCAGGGTGTGGGGGCTGGGAGTAGGATGGAGTGCCATATTGATGCCAGGGGGATCCCTCCTTGGAGGGAGAGCTGTCTGCATCCTGCCCAGCCCTGACCTCGTCACAGGCTTTGTAGATTTCCCACAGTCAAGCAGAGGAATCTCTGTCGTCTGGGAGAGCAGAAATTTGGGAGATGTGAGGAAGAATAGAAGATCCAGTACTAGTTTTGGAAGGTAACTTTGGGGGCTCCACATCCTCCTGGAAAATGTTGCCTCTGCACTGGAGAGGGGCAGGGCTGTCTCCTCTTGTCTCTGGTGGCCTGATGTGGTTCATGTACTCCACACAGCTGGACTCATCTCATGAGCCCCACACAGCATCATCCAGCCAGAGGAAACGTTTCAACGTTCCAGAGCAGCAGACTTCTAGGTCTGGCCAGTCTGCTTGACATCCGGATCCTTAGCAATGGGACTCTGCATCTTTCACTGGGCAAACTCTCCTCTGGGTGTGTTTAATCAGCCCCTCAGTCATCCTGAAGCAGTGGTGATAATGTTATTGTAGACCAACCACAGGAACTGTAATTGCTGTGTCAATCTAATACTTCCAGATGAGATCGAGAATTATGATAAGATATTAAGATCACTTGAAGTTGTGGAAGGAGATATATATATATATATTTAGACATGTATGTTCATTTCAAAGACCACCTAAATCAGTGGGGAGTTTCCCATTTATCACCATTAGCTTTAGTTTAAACCCTGTGGGACTGACATTTAAGGGAGCAAGCAACTGGGCAGGGACTCCAGAGACCAGTTTACACAAGAGTTTTTTCCATTTGCTTCTTAATGACCTCAGACACCTCTCCCTATGACTCAGTTTCCCCATCTGCAAAGAAGAGTAAACCTGAACTTCCTTGGAGAAGGATGAAAATCTACAGACAGAAAAGGTGAGATGACCTGGGTATTCTTATTCTGCACATAGTAATAAGAGAAGAAATTAAAAATAAAAGATGACAAACTTAATCCATTTGAGTAAATGTATTTCCTCTTGGTGAGGAAGCTGATCTCTCTGAAGAATTTGTTAGCTACTACCAGAAAATTAATAAGCAGCAGCTGCAGAGATTAATAAACTACAGCTACCCAGAACTCAAACCGATACTGTCTGTATTCAGTGTGCCATTATCAAATTCCTATTTATCGCTCATTTAGTACAATGGTGGTAGCTAAGGCTGATTCCCAGCCTCAGACCCTGCCTTTGGTGAACATAAAAAGCAAAACTCTCCTTGCCACTCCTTCAGGAAGCAGCTTGAGACAGGGCTCAGCTAGAAATCAAGCTGGAAAAAGAAGTCTGGGCTCTAATCTAATCAATGGAAACTCTCCTCACCTCTACAAAGCCAGGGTTTAGCCCTGTATCCAAAAATAAATATCCAGGATTTTCCAGTGCGTATCTGTGACTTTTTAAGAGCGAGGCTGGATGGGCTTCCTGGAAGCAGCAGCCGCCAGCAGCCCCCTCGGCAGCGGCGTTCTGAGCCTTGCACGAAGTGTGCTCCCCAAGGCCTGCAGCTATTGCACTCCCTCAGTCATTCACAGAGCTGCTGACCTCAAAAGCGTATTTTAGAACATTTTTTAGCTATGGCCAAGCTGAGGGTTGCTTGGCTGGAGGGTGTCTTGGAAGATAGTGCAGCCACATACTTTGAATAACTGAATTAACTGAATGTTCAGTTATATTTCCATTGGTTCCTACAGCTACTGGGACAGCACAGGGCAGGACATGCAGAGAAAGACAGGGCATTCAACAATACCTCAGCTTTGCACAGTCCAGTAACAGGAGTCCTTTGGCACATAAATCTTCCATTAAGCACATTTTTGGAATCAGGCTGATGGTCAGGGAGGGGTTTGTGTTTGCTTGATAGATTTACAATAGGATCTCATTGGCCTTCTGCTCTGTTTATCTGGCTCGTGCTTCTAGTTAAGCATTCAAAGCAATACCCTTGGGCTTTGACTGCATGAGAACCAAACCTGCTAAAGTCAAATGGCTAAAATTTGAACATCTTTCCTAGGAGTCTATGAATCCTTGGAGATAAGTAAGGAATTCTTGTCACTGAGATAATATGGACACTGAGGCTGGCCAAAGCATCAAAGCGAATCTCCATATGCTGCCACTAAATGCTGGAATTTGGGGTGATTTTTTTCTGTTGTGAAAGAGATGCAAAATACAGCTGCTTGTGAAAATCAGGACACACCTTAAATACCCACAGCCCTCTGTTACCAGCACAGGCAAGGTCCAGTGAAGGACACCCATCACTAGAGGTCAGGGGGCAGAAAAATGCAAATGGAAATTAAAAGCATCAGAAGAAAGGTGACAGTAGGGTTCAGGGAATTTAAGAGGAAGGGTGGGCATCCAAGAATGCAAGTCGCCAAGGCTGACCTCAGACCATGAAAGGAAAGATCATCGCAGATGCCAGTAATGAAAGCAGATGGGGATGTGACATAACTTTGGCTTCCCAATACATCATTGACTAATTAAATGACCAATGCCATAAAGATGATTTTTTACCACAAAAATCTACAAGTGTCTGAAGACTTCAAAGAAAGTGAACTCATTTTGTAGATGACAAATATTAATGAATAACCCAATTAAGAGCCCCATAACCCTCCACTCAAATTTAAAGCTGCTTGTCCCAAGTTACTCAATGAATTACCATGGTGTATTGTGAAACTTACTCTTTATTTTGATCAGGAGATACTGTCTTCTCCAGTTACAGTAGTAATAATCATGGCTCTGTTTTCTTTATGGTGGTGTTAATCACAAGCAGGGGAGTACAAAGGAAACATACCCAGTATGTCAGTGAAAATAATGGTAAGATTTAGCCATTTTGTATTTGTTCTTGAAACAAATAAACGCAATTGTAAAGGTAAGTGGTTTGGGGTCTTTTATTTTTCTTTTTGTATAAAGCTTTTACATTGCTTTTTGTCTTAAAGAAAAGCAATGCCTATTAAAAAAATGTTTTTTCCTGTCTTCTAGCCACAGATGTAAGCCACATTACACATTAAAAATTGTCTAATGTTGATGCAATTGCTGATCAGAGTAGTGTTGGTCATTTTAAGGAACCAGACTCACAAGTTTGATTTGGAGTCACTGAATCTGCCAATTCCAAAAACAAAATCAGCCTTTGTCACTTTATGCTGGAAGTGAGGCTTAGGAAGCCACCTCAGTAACGTTGTCTATTCATTCATTTGGCTTTTATGAATGGAAGCCAGAGATCTGTGGTATGGGTTATAGTGGGGTGGTCTGGTTGTGATTTGGTTTTATTATGTACAGAATACTGCTTTTTCTACTGTGGATGTTTATGTGATTTTATGTAGCCTGAGTTCATTCAGATTAGGTCAGGGCATCCTGAATTTGTCTGTAAACTAACAAACATAAAATTACAGAGGAATTCAAGAACTACACTTTGGTATCCTTCCATGTGTATTTTGTGCAGATAAACATCACCTAAGAGAAGGACAACCAGCTTCCACAGAATTTCAATATCTGCTACTAAATACAGAAGATGTGACTCTAAAAGTCTGGCTTAATTTACAGAAAATTATGAATTTTCCTGTTATTGTTCAGTTATTTATTTTCCCATTGTCAAGCATTTTATTTTTTTTATTGTTGACATCTGAAATTGAACCCACATCTGTTTAGCAAAAGACAGCTACTTTCTTTCAAACTGTTTATGAGAGTTTCACCCCATTGTGCAAGTTATGGTGTATTTCACACAAAAAGACATGATTTATCCATTTGCCAGAAAAAAAAACTATTCGGCTATATGGAGGGGCTTATCTAAAAAATACAAATAATAATCCCTAACTAGACTGCTGCAAAATCTGCTCTCTTTCAGGTCATCTTCTTGTGTATTTGAATAAACATTTAGAGAGGGAGGCATCTCTCAGGTGATCTTCTCTTCCCTTCTCATTGCTCTAACTGGAACCAGCCAGTGTTCAGCCTGGCCATTTTCACGTAGGAAGCAGGAAACAAGGCAGAGATTTATCAGCTGTGCCCCCCTGGCATTTGGGAATATCAGATATTTTATGTCATAATTATGCAGCATTTTAGCTAAACTGCTTTGGTTCTTAATGAAGGAGATTTGGTTGCTGTGAAAGCCAATGCTGAGAGTATAAAGGATAAGCTTCTTCTCATTTAGCTGCGTAAGAATTAGGCATTTCCTTTAAATGATCATTCCAGATTCCTCACAAAACAGTAATCCAAGCAACCTCAGGAAGGGATGAACATCATTGTCAGTGCCTACGTGTCTCTGTCAAAAACTGAGAGAAGCTAAGTAACCATCTTGAGCTCAGTATCTAATAATTAGATACACAAAGTTAGCAGAGATGAACTCAAGCATGAGAAGTATATGCAAAAACTACTTAGCAGCTTTTAAAATGCTAATTATATAAGCAGCACAAAAGAGATTTGACCAGATATAGATGAAAAGAAACTATGACTGCTGTAAATCTGTATCTAAAAATTGTTAGAACCAAAAATCTAAGACAAGATGTTAAAAATAAGTGTGACAGGTGTATATTTAGATATCTACAGAAAGGGTAAGGATTTTTTTTAAGTGTGTCTACTGAGCAGAGCCATATGGGCTCAAGGGGAGCTACTAGCATTTGGTGTTTCTGAAGTGAAGCTATGTGTTGAAAGCTTTAAACTGACAGAGAAATCTACTTGATATCATTACTTTTCTTATTATTGATTTTTTCCTAAAGTTTTTTTATTGTCCACAACAAAATGATCCTTTTTTTTTTTTTTACATTTTTTATAATAGAATTAAAGGGCAGTGTTCAAATGTCCTGAAATCTTGCCTCAGATGAGACACACAGCCCAGGTGTTCATGCTTACAATTGGACAGGCAATTCCTTAGCATCACTACACTGCCAAGGAGCCAAAATTCACCATGCAATCACTTGCATGTGCTCAGAAACACCCCAGCCTGCAGTGACCATAACTTAATTTTGCCTTTATTTATCTGCAGACTCTGAACTCTGCAAGAATCTGCAGGAGCACCTTGAACATTCATGTGTATTCTGAATAGACCTAATAAATTCTGACTGCAGTGGTGGACTTTACCTGGAGGGTGACTGGTGGAAGTGGGAATAGGCCCTGTCTCACCAACCCTTTGAGTGATACTGGAGCTTTCACTTGAAAATCTCAGAAACCATCATGGATGATTTAGTTATCTGCTTCAAGTCACTGATGCAGGACAGCCCTCACAAGGAAGACTACAAAACGTGTTAAATGTGTGTATCAGAGAATCATATAACTAATAACCTTGAAAAAGAAAATACTGCTGAGATAATTGTGTCCTACTTCCTACATGTGGGCACATACCAGTGTGTCAGTGGCAGCATTTATGGTCTGTGGGGAAATGGACTGATGTTTAGAGATGTTTTGCTGGGCTTCTTCAGAGTAAACAGGGCAAGAAGAGGATGAAGAAACACATTCAGTGCTCTTTAGCTGCCAAGTGATTAAAAATGGTAGATCTATCCCAGTAGATGGTAGATGCCTGTCCCAGGAAGCACCACTTATACCAGGGCTGCTTCTGAAAACGTGCATCTGGAAATACCTTGGAAGATGGAGGCTTGTGGAGAGCCTTTTGGTCTTATCATGCATACAGAGAATTGTCTGCAATTACAGAGAGGAACATTTTTCTGTTCTTGATACTGCTAAAGGCTGAGATCTCTTAAACTACAGCCAGTGGCAGGAACCAGTCTAACTTGGGTGATAAAACTCTGCACTACAAGAAAAATGCCAAAACAATAAGAACCACATTTTTAAGACTAAAAATTAAAAAAAAAAATATATATAAAAGGGTAGACAGGGAGAGATATTTGCCACCTTCTAAGAAGATTTTTTTAAATCAAAGGGGGACACCGTGATTAGATTATGGCCCCAGAATGACAACAACTCAACTTTCTCTTTGAACTCAGAGAGACTCCCAGGATGAAGTGGTGTTCAAAGACAATTCCTTTGCATGAATAATATGGGGGAGGGTTTAATTACCACCTCCTCTCATTCTTCATCTTCTTTAGCCAGAAAGCTCAGGTTTCAGCAGTTTTGTTTCTCACTGACACTGTGGCAGACTGGGGGAAGGGAGAGAAGGGTGGAAATACTACAAGGCTGGGAAAAAAGGGAAGCAGCCAGTGAGCTGTAGCAAAAGGAACAGAAAAGAAAAGAAATCTGAAAGAAAAGGGCACTGCATCATTCATATATAAAACCAGTTTAAAAAAAAAAAAAAAAAAGAAAAGAAAGAAAGCACTATCCCACTGATATTATAAATCTCTGGAAAGGGTAGTGTCAGAAATCACAACTCTAGTGTGAAACAATCCTGTGTCTGTAAACCCATCTCACTCAAAAGTGTTACATTATAGCTGTAAGGGAACCACGGTGCATCAGAAACCTGGCTTCTCTCTGGCTGTCAGCTTAAGTAGGGCTACAACAAATGCAGACCAAGAATGAGTAAATCCTATTGTTCGCCTGCGTAAATAAAGACTGAATTCATGTTGCCTTTATGTTGTCACTTGTCTCCTTTTTAATGGATACAATATAAAGCACTGCTAATGTTATTGGCCAGTAACACCAAAGAGAGAAATGTGAGTCTGTTTAACAGATTTCAAATATTTTCAAATACAGCTGATTTGAGCTTATATAATATTCACAGCTTAAATCAAAGGTAAGAAACGCTCTTAGCTAATATTAGCGATAATTTACAATCAGCCATGCTATCACTTGCCTCTGCATGTCTCTTAAAAAATCTGCAATAGGAGTGCCCTCTCTGGACAGAGGAGTGAGCCCTCCACAGACAATGCAGAAAGGGATCTGCTGTGTTTCTTTACTCGGACAGTAAGGGTCTGGCTGTGTTTCCTTACTCAAAGCTCTCCCTGTGACACTCAGTGAAGAATCACCTCCTGCCGTTCTCTGCCCCGCTGCTTTGCCAGCTGAGGACCTCTGCGATGCCGTGTCCCCGACGCCGGAGCCGCACGCCCTTCCTGACGCGAGCGCTCCCTCGGCAGCTCTGCTGTGAGTCACTTGGAACCAGTTACTGTGTCGTGCAAAGCTCACGTTAGGCAATAGCAGCTGTGTGACGGAGCAGATTCCTCCCAGGTTGCTCCATTTCCAGTGGTTTCTGACTAACTCTCCCTGCCCATGCCAGGTGTTGATGGGACACCCACCACAGGGGAAAGGCTTCGCTTGCTCTCCTCCAGCCTCTGTCTTGGGTGGAGGTGAAAGCGAGCAGAGCAGGCAGGAAAGAGTGCACTTGTCTGGGTCCACCCAAGCCAAGGGCACCCAAGGACACCTGGGACCAGGAGGAAAGGATCATCCCATGTCTGATGTCTGAATTACCAAATAGATTCAGCCTAGAGTGTGAAAACCACTCTCAGAATCTTGGTCTGAGCTCAGGCTTTCGCATTCCATCTTCCCCTGTCCTGAACAGCAATGGGCTTTCCTAGAAAAATCCTCCAGCAGCTTGGCCTGCTGAGCAGAGGTCATACAACGACTCGGCATACAGACATAGAAGGTTTTGGCATAAAGAGCTGGAGCCCATCCACAGTGTGGGGAATTGCTCCTCCAAACCTCTAGGATTTACCTAGAGACCTACATGGGCCGAGTCAGAGGCAGCCCCACAGAGGTTCATATAATCAAGAAACATGAGCAGAAAGAGAACTGACACTGGAACATGGTCTCAGGGCTATTTATACCCTGTAGATGCCTGTGAGCCCCTTTTGTGGCGTGTACAAGACAAGCCTAACCCTGCACCACACAAGGTGCTGCTTGGGTGATTATCCCCCATCAAGAGGGTGAGAGGGAAATGGGGAATATTCAGTGGAGATCCTGGTTTCTGTAGGAAGAGAGGAAGAGAGAAAATAAGAAAAAATATTTTTAAAAATCCTTTTAGATTTTGCTTCAATGAACTATTCCTCTCTGTTTCTGAGAAAGAACTAGAGATGAGCGAGTGTAACACGTCAGCACAAACTAGCTCGACGCACCTCCTCACCTTGGGGAATTTGGTTCCTGACTTCATTTACCGAAACAATGCCCAGTTGCTGAGGGGTTTGATCAGTCACCCAGAAGATGACAAAACAAATGACATCAGATGAGATGGGGGCTCCCCGCAGCAGACACATAAGGATTCAGAGCACTGTGCAGCCCTGCCCTCCCCGCTGCAGCCAGCTCCAGCAGCTCACACAACTGCTCAGCTGCTTTGAGGAAGACCAGCTCCTGGAACAGAGAAGATAAAGAAAGAGACATGGACAGATCATCCAAGATTAATGATGGAAAAAAGTGAAAATACTTCTAAGAGGAAGCTTTCACTATGCCAGAATCATTATTAATCGCCTGCAACTCCCTGTGACTAAGAGTTGCTAAACTTCATTGGCATTTAAAAATGTAGATATTCCATTACGCAGGCAAAAACCAGCTAGGATATTGGGATATGAAAGGGGGATTAACTGCAATGGGCACTTCTAATTCATTCTTTAAGAGTATTTTTTCAAAAGTATTTTTTACCTTGTCTGTCTGTTTAACTTCTGGCAAGTTGTTTTTAGCTCCTCTATTTTAACTTTTTTTTCTAATTTGTCAGTGTTTTTTAACTCCCATGCCAGTTTCTATGAAATTAATGAGTGATAGAGAAATTTCCAAAATATTAAGGTATTTCAAGCACTAGCTGAAAGTGTCCAAAAGATGACTAAAATGAATTTCCTAACTGAGTTCAGCAGAGCCACAACCCTTAGTAGACATCACAGAAGCAAAACTTCACAGGAAGCAAGTCTCGATGGTCACAGCATCATTTGCTTTGATACAAAGTTGTATAGAATTATCTTTTTGACTTTTTTGTGACCTTTTCAGGGTCTTCTTCACAGGTAAAATCTACTGTAGCATCTTTGTCATTCATTGCTTTGCACAGCACACCATTTTTTGAACAACATGAGACTGAAATATTTGTGCAACGAAGTCTGGCATTCAGGCTTCCCATCTGTTCAGCTACAAATGGAGACCATGGAGACAAGTGTTTTGCCCAAGAAGGATGATATCACAATGGGCACTACCACACTGCCTATATACCCCATATTCCAAACTCAGGTATTCCCAACAGATCTCAGCTGAAAGACCACTCTGCTTTTGAGGGCAGAACAGGTACTGGAGCTGTGGAGGGCTGACAAGGCACCAGCACACGGAAAACCATTTGCAACTCTTTGTTGGGTTGGCAATGGACAAAAAGCTGAGAGGGGCAAAGGAATGAAACCTCCCCCTGGGGCTACAGACACCCACACGTGAGTTACCACCACTCCGAGCCTCCTCAGTTTTCATGTGCACCTGCAAACTCTCCTTGAACGTGTAGGTGGGGGTTTCTGATGTCTTTGGCAGCTCCGATAGGGAACATGATTCTGCCTCCTGAATCTTCAAGCTTGCCTTGGGCTTGCACTGTTTGTCTGAAATGGAATAAAGGGGTATATATTCACCTCTTACAAGGCAAACAGTGACAGTTCATTGAAACACATGGCCCTTTACTTCCTCTGGAAGAGAAAGGCTAGAGCAGCTAAATAAATTCAAAGGCAGGCTGCAAGATAAAGGCAGCTTTGAGAAGGATTTGAAGTTTTGGTTTTCCATTGCTCCATTCCAAAAATAATCAAACCTCAGGGAAGGGTGAGGTGGTACCCTGTTTTTACAGACTGTGTGTTGGTGCACAGATGCTATGGAAGTACCCCTAGCTGAGGCCTGGACTTGAGCTCAAGTGCCTCAGGAATGGCTTTGTAGTTTTAAGGAAGCAGTAAAGATGCTACAGGTCTCCTCAATGACTGGTGCTCGCCTGCCTTCATAAATCACCTCAAAACTTTCACCCACATTTCTTGAATAAAAGAAATAATTAGCATGCTCATATTTTCCTTTGTAATGAGGAATTGTAACTAAAGGATGGATACAAATTCCTGCTGTCCTGGGTTCCAGGAGAGAGAAAGCCTCGGTACATCCATCAACTGGGGACACCAGAGGGTGGATCTAGGGAAAAGCCACCAGCTGCTGTTCCAGAGCACTAGGAGGAGGCAGGCTGTAAGTTCAAAGGACCCAGCAGATGTGTCTGGAAGGGAAGTGGGGAAAGAAGTGTCTGTTAGCTGTCACTGCCCTTGGACAAGAATGCAAAGGGCATCAGCAAAATTTTCTCTTGTTCTGTTTGGAACAGAGATTTATGAGAAGGTGTTCCTGAATTTAGTTTTGCTTTTCCCAAGATTTCTCTGTCTCCACTCAGGATGGGTCTCCTTCCAGCAAGGAGTACAGCATACAAAAATGAAGAAAGCCCCTGATCTTCAAAGGGCTGCAGCACATTGCCATAATGCCATCATGGCAAGGACATAGCCCCATCTATACAGGCAAGATCAAACAGCATCCTGCAGAGGCAGGGTGCTATTGCATTACAACATGATTCTTCCCCATGACAGATTTGGCCAAAAGCCAGGCAATGAAATGGGGCTGCTAGTGGATGGACTTGGGGTCTTAGACAGCAGTTGGAGATTTATGCTGCTGCTGTTGCAGAAATCAAATCAAGACGCTGTTCCCCAGCATTACAGGCTTACCCAGCCATCTGCAAACCAATGGTGTGAAATTTGTGCCTTGTGTGTCATCACTGTAATTAAACATCTTGTGTTTTTCTTTCAAAAAATATGTTCATTGAGTTCATTGTTAATAATAATAATAATACTAAACTTCAGAAAATGTGGTAAGGAAAATTCTTTGATAATATCCCTAGGTGAGCCCATCAAGGGATCATGCTGTGTTCTCATTTTCTAATGTAATTGCCCATTCAATGATAGCTTGATAGGAAGTGGCATAGATCTTTTTAGTGGCACTTTGCTGCCAAGGTGTTTTAATGAAAGGCAATCAGCAGGACATAGCAACCTGAAGTACCAAGCAATGTTACAAAATCCAGAGGTTTTGGTGAAGAGATTTTATCTGTCCTTCTTCATTCATCTATAGCCTTAATTTTGGTCTTGAAGCCATGGATATACTTAATATTCCTTGCAATTTGCAGGACAAATCCATCAGTACTGTGGATTAGAGAGCAGAGTGTGAGAGAAATGAGCCTGTAAAGGCTTGGTGACTCTTGCAGGACTAGCAGAGGGACTGAGACCCTTAATGCATTTATGTTAAAGGGGTTTGTATCTGCTGTAATCTGTTTGCTTCGTGCATGTAGGATTTTACATGCTGGAATTTATGGTGCATACTCATCTGAGGCACAGAATATGATAAGCTCAAATCCATTGCAAAAAAAAGCCCTCAAAATTGCTAAGGCATTTGCACTAAAGTATAGATTAGCCTGAATGAGTGTGTTTGATTGGGTCAAGTGATAGGTTGCAAGATCTTAAGCTGCTGTAACATAATTCCCAGCAATCATATGCCTAATATGTTATCACATCTGTCTTTATTCTAGTAAATGAAATTAATTAGAGTCTATCCACTAGTTCTTAAGGGTCATGTTAAGGTTTGTGTTCTCATGACCAGACCGGAGCCTGAAGCTCATCCTCCCTGGTTTTGGAGGCACAGCCTGACGTGCAGTCAGATTAGCATATTTAAAAACAAATAATAATAATAAAAAAAATCTTTCTTGACCTCAGAAAGCTAGAACCTCTGCAGGTGACATTAGATGTTATGGGAGGACATGGGCCTCTCTAGAAGGTGCTTTCAGACAAGGGACTTTTTAAGTGTCAAGTCCAGAAGGACCCAGAGTTTCAGACAGCTAGCTGATAGAGGATGGCATGTTTTACCACTGGTCACAGAATATCAGTGTTTGCAAAATCACTGTTTAAATAATGGTTTAATGGTGGAGTTGGGAGTGCTGGGTTAAGACTTGGGCTTAGAGACCTTTTCCAACCTAAATGATTCTATTTATTTATTATGCTAAATTGTGTATTTGCCTGCACAGTCCATTATGTAATAAAATCAGTAGTGTAAGCTATGTTTAATATCTAGAAACAGGAGCATGCCAGGAGCACCTGAGTTACTTTAATAGCCAGAGCACTGTGTGTCCTCCAGCCACAGTGAGGAAAATTCACTCACTGAAACACAGGAAGATGCAATGGGGAGATGTTTCTTTAGCCTCTCAACTCCTTTAAGGGTCAGTCCACATCATAACACAACAGCTCTGGATTACTTCAGGACGATGCTGACTTTCTGGAAAGAGGTTGGAGAAACCATGCAGCCTTTACACCACTCCCCTCCTGCCAAGGATGCTGTTCCCTGCCTGGGGGGTCAGAGGCACAGTGGCTGCCTGCAGCCTGCAGTGGGGACAGCGGGGAGCAAGGCTCACAGCTCTCCCTGACAGATGTGCATGGAAGTTCACGTCTACTCATGGCATTGCTTCAATGCTGGTATCTGCCTGGACAATTTCCACTTCCTACCAGCAGAAACACTTTCCCTCACAAAAGCCAGAGAGCTGATGTCAGTTCAGAGCACAGTGAGCAGCACCAGGAAAAGCTGGACTCTACATCAGGGCACATTAATACTCCCAGATAGATTTTTGTCAATACAATGGTAGCTCTGATGTGTCACCTACTCCTGTGGCTTTGGTCAGGGAAAGACCTCATCATCAAGGCTTCAGTCTGACAACAGGCATAAAGCTGTGTCTTTGAAATCTGCCCTCACAACCAGAACAGAAAATATTTTCAGTAAAAGATCAGAAGAGCCAGTGGAATCAGCAGGCTCTGCAGACTGTCACTGCTCACACGTGTGCTTTGTTATCAGCACATGCATTCAAAAGTATGTTTGTCAAAGGGCTGTGGCACAGTTGCCTGTGCAAATCAAATCGTAGTGGAAAGCAAGAAAAGTGTTTGCCTGTGATGAGTTCTCACCTGCTTTGTGTGCAAGCTGCTGGAGATCATTAGTACTCTCTGATACTTGTTATATGTAAGCAGCCCTGCTCTCTTCAGGTTCATTTCCTGCTCCACAATACAACACTGCCAGATACTTTCACACATTCTGGATGCTTTGGGTAACATGGAGTAAACATCTTTAGCTACTGACTGTCTGACCATCTAATAACCCAAACAGCTCAGCTGTTGTATGCTGCAATCCAGCATTCAACCCAGACCACATGCCAGGAATATCCATGAAGGACAGAGAGCTCCACAAAATGGAACTTGCACCCTTCCTAAAGCCTAAGTGTATATGACAGGCAAGAAAGAATTTGGACTGAAAAAAAATCCAGACTTCTGGGGCAGGAATTGACTTCTAGTGTTGTCACAAAAGGTGCTGGGTCCCATTTTGAGGTCCACCTTCCTTGGTAAACTGTGTATGTCACAGCCAAATTTCCACACAGCCACACTTCTCAGCAGCCAGCTGGGAGGTGCACAGTGCCATACAAGTGTTAGTTTCGCTTCTGATTTTTTCCTACTTTTGATGAAAAAATGTGTCATTAACTGAAAGCTAATGCTCTGATACAGGATTTCCAGAGAAAGGAATAAGAGATTCATGTGTCCTCTGATTTCCAGTGAATTCTCATACAACAAGGGCAGAAAATGGGCCTCTAACTTGTGTGAGTGCAGCTGCGTTTCTTGAGGTCTCCTGGGGTAGTTCTCAGATGCCTGCAGGATGGTGACCCATTGCTCATGGAGCTGCTGATGGTAGGGAGGGCCTATCAATTTAGTCATATTCACTTCCTAACACTGATCTGCAAGGTGAATGAACTGTTTGTTAAGTACCAGCAACAGATAAAAGAGCATCCTAAAAATGAATAAAAGAGGTGTCCTATGCCCCTGCCTAAATCTCATACATTCTAGGAAAGCCTCACTTGCTCTTTTTTTATTTCAGTTAATGCAAAATTCATTCCAAAGGGAATTTAAAATCAGTGAAAATTTGTACTTAATGTCAATTATTTTAACATTTTATTATTGTTGTTGCTGTTGTTGTTGTCATTATAAAAAACAAGCACCTTAGAGGTCCCAGTGTCTTTGTTCCCACATGGTGGCTGGGAATTGCACTGCCTCTATTGGCATCACCACTGGGAGGACAACTGCAACCACCAGGCTGCCAGAGGCCAGGGCAGTGCTGCAAGCAGGCTGTGACTGGCTGCACCACTTCAGTGCTCTGCCCAGGAAGAAGGGAGATTAATAAAGGCTACGACCTCCAAACAGTTGTGGAGGCTTCTAAAAACCACTATGCTGCCATGTGTAAAACCCATTACTCCCTCCAGTTTGTCCATCTGAAGGTGTCTCAGAATGCAGAGGAGTATTTCCCCATCCTGTGGGCAGCCCACTGGAGATGAGAGCCCAGGCATTCTTGCAGGGGGGACCTGGTCCCCTTCAGGGATAGTCAGTCTGTCCAGACTGGTCAAGGTCAGCCCTGCCAGGAGCTTGGCAGCAGTGAAATTGTGTGGATGAACATGTGCCAACCTTGAGCTGCCTGGCTCTGGTCAGTCTAATTCACTAGCAGAGTCATTGTGTATAGAGCTACTTTTAATTGCATGTACTCTTTGTTTCATGTGGTGTTATCTGTGGATCCTACAGAATATAATGCTACTACCTCAACACTGAGACATTCCAAACTGGACTCTCACTACTGTCACATTAGACTATAGGCATGTGATCAAGTCATTTCTCCTAAATTAGACTTCACAAAAGAAACCTCTAACTGACCTGCTTTTCCTTCTGCTCCATGCTGGTTGCACATTAAAACCCATTACTTCAAACCATCCTGACAGGCATTTTTGCTGACAGTCACAGTCCATTCTAGCCAAGAGTTCTGGCTAATGTGCATCCTTGTTTCTAGTGCATGACTTGTTTCTAGTCTGAACCTGCCTGTTATTAACTTCTAACTTTCTTCAAGTTATGGCTTTCTCTGTTATATTAAAAAGAAATTGTAGGAAAGTTTCAATTTTGCAAGAGTGATTTAAGTTTAAAGACCAATGGTTTTCTCTGGACCCTGTAAATCTTTGCGTATAAATAACTTTGGATTTAAATTCCCAGAACACTGAAAGTCTCTGAAATGGCTCTATATATGGTGAAAACAACCACAGAGTGTTAGGTCTGTCTACACCCAGTCTTCATAAGCCTTAAACTGCCCATGATATTTATACTAAAATCTGAAAGTAGATTCTCAGTTACCATAAAATCATAATTGAGGGCACGATTCTGCTTTCACTTTCACACATATGGGTTTCTGTAACTCTCCCACTTCCAGCAGAATTTGTTACCTGTGAAAATAGATGTGGAACACACCTGACATGTCAGTCTGGTTGTTGATAGCTCCATGGAGTTTACAGGTGGAAGGAACTGCTAGATCACTTTGTCTGACCTGCCTGTCATGGAAATCCATACAGTTATTCTTGTATTGGGCCAAATAAATTTCACTGAACTACAAGTAGCTTCCGAAAAAGCATCCAGAGGATTTCAAAACATAGGAATCCACCACTCCCCCTCATAGTTCGGATCACTGTTTAAAGAAAGCTTGCTATTAAATGTGCCTTCTGTCTGGCATGAATACATGTACCTTCCAGTTTTAGCTTTTCCCTGTTACATGGCAAGGATCTTATATTCTCTCATTTTCTTACTTGAAGACAACTATGCATTGCAAAGAGTCCTCCTTCTTGCTTTTCTTTTTGATATGCCCTACACAGTAGCTGATCTGCAGTAAAAGGGTGTGTGTAAATCCTTACCTTAGAGACAATGCAAGATAAGAGCCTTCAGCGCCAGTGGGCTCGGCCACCTCAGCGTCACTGGGGGACCAGATTCCTGTCTTCCTGGCAGCACTGCTCCTGAAGAGGCTGTTTGGGGCAGTCCTGCTGTCTGCTAGCACCGGCTGCTCGTTCCCGCTCGAGAGCAGCCCCGTTCCCTTCGCCCTGCACGGCCGGTTCACACATGCACGTAGGGAACGGCCGTGGTGCTCTGCCGCTGCCGTCAGCACAGGTCACGGCAGGCATCAGAGCAGCACTGCAAACTCTGCCGGTCCTAGCACGTGTGTGTCCTGGGGGTGAGTATTCACATATTTAAGGGTGACAGGAACGAAGAGAGAGGAAAAATGCACATGGAGCCATTCCCTCAGGGTAAAAGTGAGTACTCAATAGTAGCTGAAGAGTAGCTTATATGCCATCGGTTCACCCACTAATTTACTCTGCAGTAACCAATTTATTTAACCATAGCCTATGCTAATCTCCCCCAAAATATATATTTTATCTGACTTGTCTCACACAAATCCATTATTAGAAGATTAAGTCAGGTTAGTTCATTAAGATTATTCTCCTACAGCTGGTGACAACCTATGCCTGTGGACCATGACAGCCAAGAACTCCCTTTTTCTCACTACTTGTGGCTATAAATCACGATTAGGAGACAAGATTGTTTGATAATGGTAACCATGTAGACATAACATAACATATAAATGTAGATGTGATATACTTCTAATGAAACACATCTACATCTGGTTTCTATAGCACTGCATGGATTGGCATTAATCATATCCTCCTACTTTTAATTCCTTCCTGGTAGGCAAACCTAACTTCCCGACCTACGTTATCCCACTTGCCCTGACAGTGTGATCACACAACATGAGCTATGGCTGAGAAGGAAATAGCTATAGACATGAGAGACTCACCATTCCCATTATGTCATTTTCTAAAGCAAAGTTTTGGTGTGATTTAAGTGCTGCTATTGCTGCACAAAGATTTTTTGCCTCTGATCTACTATCTCTTAATCCCTGTTCAAACCTAAGGAGCATGGGATTAAGCCAACGGGATACTGTGTATTTCCAGAGAAATGTACATTGATCAGTAGAGAAGACATGCAGTCTTCAAATGTAACTATTAAAAGGTGGAATACCAAAACAAATTTTAAAAAAGCTATTGCATTTATAACAAATGCTCACTTGAAAAAATTAATCTGTAATATTTAGTTATTAACCAAACCAAACCACCCTCCCCCTGAAACCTCATTTCAGAAATTATCCTAGACATGAAGTTCTCTGTGCAGGACATATATATCCCTGAATCAAGACAAGGCCACCAAGTGCCCAAGGAACACAAATGAGGCTGGCAGCCACAGTTCCCCAAGGCACAATGTTGAGAGTAGCCTTGGATAGATGACTAGGGACACCTGTGCTAATCCTCTCTTGCCTCTGAGAAAGTCTGAGAAAGTCTGATGCCAGGAAATCACACCTTAGGACTCACACAGACATCAAGGACTTGATTATGTGTACAACAGTAGCAGAGCTTGCTGAGGTAGTGCCTTGCCTGGCTAAATGACAAACATTCATCATTCATCGGGAACTGGAGTGATAGGACAGGGTACAAATTGAAAGAGGGGAAATTTAGGTTACATATTAGGAAGAAATTTTTTACTGTGAGGGTGGTGAGGCACTGGAATAGGTTGCGATGGAGACTGTGGATGCCACAACCCTGTCAGTGTTCAAAGTCAGGTTGGATGGGGCTCTGAGCAACCTGGTCTAGTGGCAGGTGTCCCTGCCCACAGCAGGGCAGGTTGGGACTAGATGATCTTCAAGGTCCATTCCAACCCTGAACATTCTGTGATATGGTGATGTTGTTATAAGCCTGGCTTACACCAGGTACTTGGCTGGTAGGGTAGCTCCTGTGGAGAGGTGGATCAAGTAGCCCTCTTGACACCCTTCTGCCCTCTGCCCCTGTTTGCAGCAGACAGTGCCATATGTCCCTTGCCTGATGACAGAGGCGTGCAGGGTTCTGTGTCTAAAGGTTTTGTGACACAGATTCGGAAGTGGTTGCAGTATGGGAATGGAACTGCCACGGGAGGAAGGTCTGAGAGGGAGGAATACCTGAAAGCCCTGATAGACTCTATGCTTGTTCAGTCATGCTTAACAAGTACTTTCAAGGACACTCTAAGCCATCAAAAGCCAGATTGTTGCCAAAGCAGTTGTTCTGCCTTCACCCAGCCCAAATTATTTCTTACTTTATTGCTGCTCCCTCTCCCCAAATAATTAATTTCTATCCTAGGACAGTTCTCCTGACATAGGGAGAGTGAGGAGGAGGGTGAAACAGTTGCTTTCCCTGGCAGTGCCAGGTTAAAACTTCCCACAAAACTCTGGCTTAAACTGTAATCAGATTTGCTATTTGAGACATTGATCGTTCAAGGAGATCGGCTTCAATGCACATCCTAAAGCCACTCTCCCAGCGGCAGTGACTGAACACACCTGTAAATGTAACCACTTCCCCAAAGGACTCAAAAAATCTCCAGCCTAGATAACCACCGACTTTAAAACATTTATTTCACACGAGAAGCCCCCAGAGTGCTCTGGACTTTTCCCACACCAGAAGGTAACGAGGGGCGATAACTCGGCGAAGAGTCATCTCCGGATTTCCCAACGATGTCTGGATACGGGTCCCTTTGTGGGCTCGACGCCTCAAAGCGGCGACCTCTGCGGTCCTTGAGCAAGCAGCACGGGGGAAGGGGAAGCTGATCCCCGCCGTCCTCCCCCGCGGGTCCCCGCCAGGGCCCGGCGGACGCGGCAGCGCCAGCGCGGCCCCGCTCCGGCCCCGAGCCCCGCGCTGCGGCTCCCGGCGCTCCGCCGCCTCAACAGTGCCACCCTGTGCCTCTTTTATGTCACTTGCTTTGGAAACGGGGACTCGAAAGTGGGGAAACCCGCCTCGGGGGCAGAGCGGAGTCACAAGGAGCGAGTGAAAGCGGCCGGCAAGCGGCAATGGGGTGTGCTGTGAGCTGCTGGTGCCCCTGGCTAACCGGGAACCATCGACAGAATTAACACTTCTGATTTATAACGAAACAAGACCAAAAAAACCACCCCGAAACCAAAACCAAACCAATCCAAAACACCAAAACAAAGCCCACACCACAATTTTCCAGTTTCTAAATGGTCTAACATGTTTCCCGGCTTGTTTTAACACAAGAGGCGTGGGTATGAATATCAGTAGGAGCTTCCTTGGATATTTACTACGACAAAACTTTCCGAGAGTGAACGGGTAAAGCAGGATTGAAAACTGCGAAGTTCATCCATTCATAGACGCAATTCCCTTATTAATAAAAATCAGCAGCAGCAAAAACTGTCCCAGCCGAATAGTGGCTGTGGGAGGGACGAATCCCACACCCCAAGCCCAAGGATGCAGGGAGTGGGGAAGGTGGGGGTTCCCCCAACTGCGGTGCATAAAGAGGAAACCAGTTGGTGGCAACATATGTGTATTGTATTTCTCTGAAAAAATTTGCAACTTGGCTAATTAAATTCCTGGCGCTGAACTGGTCCTTGGCTGAGATCATGGCAATTGGGAGGGTTGGGTTTTTTTTTTTCCTCCTTACAGGAGTTCCCTCCTTCTTCCCATCCTCCGCCTATTAAAACAAGTCAAGTCTCCCTTGTTAAAAGACCCCATAACGTGGAAGAGGCAGAAAAGCAGCAGCAGCAGCAGGAAAGAAAAAGACGTCTGGAAAATATTACCCGTTTGCTGCTGCTGCTGCCGAGAAACCTCACTGAAACAGTTACTCGGGTAGCAAGGTATCACCAAAGAGACTTTATCTGATGCTGATCTCTCAAACTTTCAGACGCTGCCTTGCAACTTCTCCAGGCTCCTGGCTAGTCGGGTTTGAAATAAGATCTTCAGCTTCGACCACAAGAAATTAACTCCTAATTTATTATTTCTATCTTTTTTAATTATTATTATTATTATTATTACTATTATTTGAGGGAAAAAATCCCACAACTTTGAGCTAGAAACTGAAGCAGAGAAAGACAAATACACGGTAATTGCGAAAACACGTGGGAGAAAATGAGTAGGACTGAATAGCCTTACACGATTTTTTATTATTTTCATTTTTAATTATTTTTTTATTTCTGAGTGTCTCAATAAGTCCTTGAAAAGTGCGATTTGTTCTTTTACCTCAAACTTGGAAACTATTCAGCGGGAGCAACGGTACGTGAGACCACACAGTTGGCTGGAGCCCCTCTATGACCAAAGGACAGAAGGACAAACAAGGTAGGTGATTTATGATTATGCTTCTGTCAGCTCAAGAGAAGAAGACCCCCCTCCTCCCATCCCCACTATTCAAGGGAGTAAAGCTGGAACAGATCCCCAAAATAGGAGTGGGGCTGGGGGAGGATCTTACCGGCTCCTACGCTACACCTATTTCAGCAATGAATAGGACCGTCGTAAGGATGAATGAGGTTTTCAGCTTCAACCCCTCCTCCGTGTAATCCGTTTATGACATTACTGAGCTTCAAGATCTGGGGAAAAAAACCCCACTCAAAAACAAAAAAAGCCAACCGCCCCACAAACCCTCTGAAATTAGAATAAAAGCGAGGACAGGCTGGGCAGCCGCTCCGCCGATCGCAGCGGAGAAGGCGAGACCTGCTCAGAGCCCAGTCTGGATTCTCTCCGGCCGCCCCTCGCCTTTGCATCCAGGGCCGGGCGGGGACGCGACAGGAGCGGAGGAGGGCAGGGACTGAGGGAAGGCAGGCGAGGCGGCGGCCGTGGGGCTGCCGTCCCGCCCGGACAGCGCCGCCGAGCCGCCCGGGCGCCGCGCAGCGCGGGAGGGGAGGGGAGAGGCGGGCAGGGGAGCGCGGCTTCCCGAGGGAGGGCCGGGAGCCGCGGGCTGTGGGGCGGGGGCTGCC
>WAAE01012130.1:0-37335 GCA_013400495.1 Nicator chloris | reverse complement strand
GCGGGGCCCGTGACGTGGCCGTGCGGGGATCCCCCGGCCCCGCCCGGTGACGCCGCCGCTCCGCCCCGTTGGCCGCGGCGCCGCGCCGGGGTTCCCCCGCTCCTTGCGCAGCCCGCGGCCGGTGGGGCCCGGCGCCTCCTGCCCGGCTGCAGAGCCCTCCGTCCCCGGCAGCCCTGCCCGGCACCTCTTGGAGCGGCGGCTCATGTCTCTCGGACACGGCCGAGAGCCAGCCCGTCAGAGCCTGGCCAGACTCCATAGCGATGCTGGCAGAAGGGGGCATTGGCTCTTGGGAGAGAATTTACCCCGTTTCCCTGCCGTAGAGGACGCCATTGTAGTACAGCACTCCTGATGGGCATTGTCTTAATCTGTAGAGGACGGAGAGGGAATCTCTAATACGTATAAATATCTCAAAGGCGGGTGCCAAGAGGATGGTGACAGACTCTTTTCAGTGGTGCCCAGCCACAGGAGGAGGAGCAATGGCCTTTAAGTAAAACACAAGAAGTTTCATCTCAACAGGAGGAAGAACTTCTTCACGTTGAGGATGGCAGGGCACCAATCAGCCTGTCCAGGGAGGTTGTGGAGTCTCCCTCTCTGGCAACATTCCAAACCCACCTGGCTACCTTTTTGTCACCTGCTCTAAGTGACCAAACGTGGGCAAGGGGGTTGGGCTGCACGATCTTCACAGGTCCCTTCCAACACTAAGGGTTCTGTGATTCTGCAGGGCTGCCGTGACTCCACATCTCTTAGGGCACAGCTGCTTCTCCCTGTTTCACTCAGCTTCATAGTCTTCTGCCTTTGGGATCATTTTGCCATTGGCACCCATGCACTTTTTTGAAAGCACACATTGTGCGTAACATGGGTGCCTTGGGGGTTCTTCTGAGGACTAGATAAGGATAATAAATCTTTCTTACCCTGCATCTAAGCATAGAAAAACCCGGGTCAAGGTTTTCCCAGTAAGAAGAGCAGCTCTATTGGATTCAGTGGAGTTTTCCAGGCAAATTCACTAGGAAAAAACTCAAGTCTTCATATTTGTGGCATGAAAGCACATTTGCTTCATTTTTTTGCTATTCAAGGTTAGTGTATAGAGCAGCAAAGTATTCCTCCGTTCAGTGTAGTGGGACTTAGTCAAACAAGGTATGACCTGTGCTTTATAAACAAATTACAAGATAATAAGCCGTGTACCCCAGATAATGATTTATTTGCTGGATTAAGGCATGAAATAGGTTTGTGCCAAAAAGCATTCATGGACTTCATAACCAGCAACCAGAAAACATTTCTAAACTAGATTTTTGTTTAACCACAATCCAAAATATCTGAGTACAAATATGATGTACTTCTTGTTTTGTTTCTTGGAGCATTTATCTGGGGATTTTTGGTTGGTTTTATTTTTATTTTTTGTTTTTGGTTAATTTAACAACTAGTGTATTATTGTGTACATTAGGGTCAAATCCAACCTGCAGCCATAGAATTCATTCCACATGGGTTACTTAAACCTGTAAGAGAATAAATTTGGGCAGTTTATTGGGAAATATAAACTGAACAAATAAGAGATTCTTGATTTGCTGATCAAAACTGTGCATACAAATAGAGTTTGCCATTATCAGTAATCCTGTTATTTACTTTTAATTTAACCTCAGAGTTAACTTCGGTCTTCTGTGAGCCCTTTCCAGACGATCAATAGCATAACAAAATCTGGAAGTTATAAATAACCAAAAGCTCCAGATATGGTAACTGTGCTGTAATAAAGATGTACAGATGGAGTATAACTTTTCACTTTCCTCTCTGCAGGCTGTAGAATAGAAGAGGGAGTCTGGACAGCTATCTTATGCTTGTGATTAACATGTACCTAGAATCATTTGTACTCCAATGATATATGATTTATTTTGCCACCGAAATAAGACTAATAATGAATCTAAATATTGTCTGAGAAATTGTAAGCCTCAAACACCATGTGCTCTCAGAGAGTGTGTGTATAGGCCCAGATACAGTGTGTGCAGGCACTCACACCTGCACTCAGACACACTCGTGTCATTGAGGCAGCTGCTCTGTGGCAGCCAGAGCTCTTATTCTCATAAGTAAGGAAGTGGGTATTAAGGCTTATAAAGATCACATTCTTCCTTTGGTTGTGTGCAAAACAGCCCTTGGTGGCTGTATGCACTTAAAGCCATGTCTGCTGGCTTTTATGGTGCCCACCTCACTGATCTCAGGCATCCTGCTGAGTTAGAGTTGTATGTTTGTTACAGATAATCCACACAGACTATACCTTCAGGTGAATATAGGCAAGGAAAATAGCAAGGGGTGTATTCGCTTTTGTTGGAGTTTTTTGACTAAAAACAGTTATATGGAACTGGAGAACAGGTGGATCTCATATAGCACTAAAAAGAGTAGCCTAAGCCTTATAAAGGGTTTTGTAGACCTCCAAAAATTTCTTGCGTGATCATGATTCCCATTTTACTGGTGAGGAAGCTGTGACAGAGAGAAGTGAATGCACTTCTAAGGTCACCCAACAGGTGAATGACAACACTAGGAAGCAAATTCAAATTGTCTAGGCCCTGATCCACTCTTAGATTCCCTGACGAAAGAAATGCAGTGGTTAAGCATTGGCATATCCAACAAACTTCAGAATGGAAGTTAATCTCTACAACAAATTTGCAAAAATATACTTGCATTTTTATCTTGAGTGTCCCAGAAAGATCAGCTTTTCAGGGAAAGATTTTTTTATGTCTTTACTACAGAACTGCAAGATAAATTATCCACTGATTTCCCTCTTCAGCAAAATACCTAAGTGCACACTTATCTTTAATGACACACTTACACGTTTTGCTGAATTCAAAGCCTCATCACTTAGGTTGAATAGATATTCAAGAATTCATCTTCCATACAGGCATATAAAAATGAGATGTTTTCAAAGGTTTTCTGTCCTTAGCACTTCTGGTTTCCACAAAGGTTCCAGACAAATCTGATCTGCAGATCTTATATGCAAGGTTGATTTGTATTATCAATTTATTTTCAATGAGGAGATGCTATTGAAGCTGGTGCTACAAGTGTCCACCCTTCAACGAAATTGCTTGAGTTTCTCTTGCAAAGCAATAATTGGACACCCAAATTGGATTCCTCTTGAATGAAATTGACTGAAAGGTGTACCTCTGCAGGACATTTTTCAGGTTTTTAGTCCATTAAGTCTGACTATATTTAATTCAGAGTAAAGCACAAAAATGTATGGAGGGTGGAGTTCGGCCCTCAGGATCAAGTGTTCCTCTTTGCAGGTCTGTTTGTGTGGTATTGCACTATTTGCTGATGTGACCACAGCCCTCAGTATCTAGAGAGAGGCGCAGATCTTTGTAACCTTTAAAAGTGAGGGTACTGTGGTGGGTTGACCCTGGCTGGCTGCATGGTGCCCTCCCAGCTGCTCTATCACTCTCCTCCTCAGCAGGATGTAGATGCAGAAAATAAGAGGGCAAAACACCTGGTATGTTGAGATAAAGACAATAAAGCAAAGGCTGTACATGAAGCAAAGGAAAACAGATTTATCCTCTCCTTCTCATCAGCAGGTGATGTTCAGCCACTCCCCAGGAAGTAGGGCTTCAGTACTGAAAAACAAATGTCACAACAAATGCTTCCCCCTCCTCCTTTTAGCTTTTGTATCTGAGCAGATGTCATATGGTATGGAATATCCCTTTGGTCAGTTTGGGTCAGCTGTCCTGGTTATGCTCCCTCCCAGGACCTTGCCCACCCAATAGCATATTGGTGTGGGAGAAAATGTTGGAGAGACATCCTGGACACTGTGGGAGCACTGCTCAGCAGTAGCCAAAATAGTGCTGTTATCAACACCTTCCCAGCTACCAATACAAAGTAAAGCACTTGGAGAGCTATGGGAAAAAATTATTCCTTCTCAGCCAGGCCCTGTACAGGGACAAAATGAGCACATTTGTGAATGAACTTTTATTACTGCCTCCTGGATAGATATTGGCTTTTTGCAGCTTATGATTAGGGTTTTTCTAAATGTCTTCAGATGTTTAGAATTAATAAGTGCCAATTCTTTCAAACAACCTTCCAGATCATTATATGTTAGGTACAAACTTTCTGTGTCTCCCTCTCTTTGTTTTTAATCTTGAGGAAAAGCTACCCAGAATTACTATGTGGCAATGTGAGTGTTGCACATGAGGGGATTTCTGAAAGAGATGATGTAGTGAGATACATCCTATGTGTTACAAGCAAACCTGACTTCAGTTTGACCCCTGTCACTGGTTCCATGTCCTGTATCAATAGATGCCAGGCACCACCTGATTGCTTCCTTTGTCCTCATAGCAGCTACACAACAGAGGGTGCAGAATTCAACAGGCTGAAGATAATATTGATATCTTCTGGCACCAGTGCATGTTGGTTTTCTGGATATCTATTTTCCCCTATTCAGTGTTAGTAACAAAATGAGCTTTTTCTTTCTCTGTGCCTCCTGACTTTGTAAAGTTATGAACTATCTTCAGGCCCTGTTACTCTCAGAGATGCATGAAAGCTGATTAACAGCCATGTGGATGAACTTTGCCACAGGATTTTGGAGGAGAAAAAATTGGTACTTTACCATGGAGGTCACCAGTGTTCTTTGTTGAGTAAAGACTCAGTTCAAAATGGGACATAAGAAACTATTGGATTTCAGTCAAGTGTCTAGATCTAGATCTCATAGAAGTTAGATCTATGTGCCATAACTACGGTAAATGCTAGCCTAAATATTTTTCAGAATAGAGAAAACTGAAGCATATTTTGCTATGTTCTTCTAATTTGAGGTCTAAGGCATTATTTAGTCTGAGAAAGGAGTGTGATCTCTAGTGCTACAGTTAATACCCCAATCATTTGATGTACCTTGTAGGTATCAGTCATTTGTTAACCCGATGTTTTTCATGAAAACATTGTTAGAATACTACAACTTTTAGTTATGCCAGTTGTTAATAATAATGCAAATTCACCTTCATCACAAAGGGGAAATACTCTTTCTGCATATATATTTGGCTTTATCAGGATGCCAAGAGACATAATGCCAAACAGTTCACAGAGTGGACTCTGATGTCAAGTACATGCAAGTGTTCATTTCTTGGTCATGCTTTTCCATAGGAGCCTCCAAAGAAAGTCACTCCTGGCCTGCTACTGTACAGTCACTACAAGGCACATATATACTTGTCACTGCTTTGTGAATCAAAATGTGTGACTGAATCAGCAGCAGCCTACACAGCATTAGGATTTAGCATATCACTTTCACATTTCAGTTCTACGAGATGGGCTGATGAGTACTGCTCAGCTCCATCCCTGAAAGGAAAGAGCTGCAACGTCATGACAACAAATTGCTCAGTAGTAGACTTTGAAGGCTCTTTAAATACCCTCGCCTTGTGCATGCAAACCTCGGGTCTGCTTGCCAGAGGCTGTGTAAAACTCATACTGAGTTCGGCACCATGGGGTTGGGTGAAGGTGCCTATAAGGGATTTAGGTGCCCAAATTGCAGGATAGAATTATTATATTTCACTGTGTCAGGCCAGGCTAGATGCTTGTAACAGCACTGTCTGATCTGAAAGTCTCTGATGCTGCTGCTGCCTAGCCTTCAGTATTAGCATTTGACTCAGCAGTTAATTTTTGGTCCCAGACTTGTACAAGCATAATTTCCTTTTAACTTATTGGATTAATTATTGGAGATGGATGGAGAGTTTTTGGCTTCTTTGCCATTGTTTGGGCATGTTAAAGTTGATAAAGATCATTTCTGCTTGGCAAGCTATCAATACCCTGTGTTAAATCTTGAGAATATTAAGCAACTTTTCCAGTTCCCCTGAGATTCAGTCAATTAAAAGACTATACATAAACCCCTCAATTGCACATACAAAGGGGAAAGTTTCTTTGATGAAAGCCAGGAATTTAGATCAAAACACTGTTTATTTTCCTAAGGTGGACAGTGAAAGGAAAGAAGAAATGTTGTTTTATTAATGCCAGAAATTAATTTCTTGACCTTAAAAGACTAGATTTTTCAATGGAGAGGATCTGTGCTGTAATGACAAAATCAGAGAATTTGTTTTTTTTTCCTTTTGTGCAGAAGCACTTCATAGGTAGAGCAAAACAACAGCAAATTAATGTAAAAGATGCCTGCTACAGTATATAGTCATTCAAATGTAGCCACTCCAGATCTTAATGTAAATCCTGTTTATTTCAGCCATATAATTCTTAATGTAAGCAGACTTTGGGACTCCAAATGGGAAAGCAGAGTTCAAGTGCGCCATTAATGAGACATTTACCTTGATGTTTGTGACATTTTGCATACTTGAGGGATTAGTAAACACATGGGCTGTTTTACTTCGAGGTAATCTGGAGGGGATCCATTACTTAATCTGTTTTCTAAAGCAAGTCTTTTTTGGGCTCCGAGTTTCAATTCACCTGTAGCGGTGGTAAGCATAAGTTGTCTTTTATTAGGCATCTTTATGACCCCTACTGTGAAAGATTTTCAGACAGGCCAGAACAGGGAGAGTCCCTTTGGCTGGTGGATAATTACAGCACCTGTCAGAACCCAGCCTTAAGTATTCAAGGAAGTCCTAGAGATAGGGTCCGATTTCTTTAACAGTGCCTCCAAATATACATTTAAGAGGCTTCCTCCTGTCTTGAAATTTAAGACCCTAAATAGCCAGTGGAAAAAGACAGTCTTTGTAACCTCAGACTTCATGCTTGCCTAGTTTATTTTTATGTTATAAGTGATTCTGTGTTGACTTTTTTGCTCCAAGCCTGTAACTTTTCAGACCTATATATAGTTGATGACAGCTATGCTGCTGCATCTTGGTAGTAATTTTTCAAGGAAGAGTTAAAAACATATATGATGTAAGGTAGTTGTGTTCCAACTTCAGCTTTGGCCAACAGATGGTGAAAAAAACATGAGCAGCAGATGAGTGAGATGATAACAGCAGGGAAAATATGAATAATAGCAAGAAACCACAAATATTAAATCTATTACTCTGAGAGGACCTAACTCAGCAAAATATTCAAGCATGAGCTTTATTGACTTGCAACACACTTGCTGCATTGGCCTTAAACAGACATAATCTTTTTTATGTCCTTCACATAAAATGGGTTTATTGACAGAAAATGTCATTAACTTCTTACAATTCTGACAAAGCTGTTGCATAAAATGGGTAATATGATTGTCAGAAAAGGCATTTAGGTACCAATAGGTTCCACCTGCCTGCCTGCCCATACTGTTTGTTTCAAGAATCCCAGAGCACACTCCACGCCAGCCAGTTGCTCCATAGCCCAGAGTTTAGGTTGGAAGATTTTACAGCCAGGTAACCCAAATATGGTCAGAATCAGCTGATGTCCTAGGGAATTTCTGAGTCCAGGGTGGAGTGTTGGCTCTGTTAAATTTATGCATATTTTTGCCACAGACTTAATCTCTGTTAAGCTTTAGTCCCTATACACACATGCTCATGTGTGCATGTATCTATGTACACAACTAAATGAATAATACATTTTTGCAATAGTACTGAGAAGACTTTTTAAAGCTGATGTCTGATTATATAAATATAAATTATTAATATAGTCAGACATCTGTTAAAAAAATTATAAATACATTCAGGCATCTGTTTTAAGAATGCCTTTCCAATATTTTTGCAAACATAACCAAGCGACAAACAATTCAGGGTGGGATGCAGTCGTGACATGGATGGGGGATGAGGAGGGGCTGCCCAGACATTCAGCTGTTCTGCTCTCCTGTGACCATATGAAACGAGTGGTGGCCCTAAAGCCCCTTCTCCAATCTCCTCAGGATAATATGACAGTGTCTTATCCAACCAGCCCAGGCTGCCAAAATAAGATCCTGACACAGATAGCACCTTCTGTGAGGGCACTGCGAATAGCAGAAAACATCTCTGCTACATTAAGACTGTTTGTATTGTACTTTACCTGGAGGAAGTACTGCAAAGAGATGTTCAGTTGAGCAAAGGGATGCAGTGAGTCTGTGAGCCAGAAGCTCAGGGTGTGTCTGTTGATGCTGAGGTCTGTGTTGCAGCCACATGCACCCCTTAAGATGTCTTATATCAGCAAGTGGTGGCTCTGCTAATGGTGTCCCTACTTCTTTGCAGATGTATTGTGAGAGGTTTATATGTATCCTGAGAATACTTGGAACCACACTCTTCGGGGTGTCCCTCCTGCTGGGAATCACCGCTGCTTACATTGTGGGCTACCAGTTCATCCAAACAGACAACTACTACTTCTCCTTTGGACTCTATGGTGCTATCCTGGCATCACATCTCATCATCCAAAGCCTGTTTGCCTACCTAGAGCACAGGAAAATGAAACGGTCGCTAGAGACTCCAATCAAACTGAACAAAACAGTTGCCCTTTGTATTGCTGCCTATCAAGAAGATCCTGACTACTTAAGAAAATGTTTACTTTCTGTAAAAAGGTTGACCTACCCTGGAATTAAAGTTGTTATGGTCATTGATGGGAACTCAGAAGATGACGTTTACATGATGGACATTTTCACTGAAATCATGGGTAGGGACAGTTGTGCCACTTATATCTGGAGTAATAACTTCCATGACAAAGGTCCAGGTGAGACAGAGGAGTCTCACAGAGAGAGCATGCAACATGTATCTCAGCTGGTCCTGTCCAACAAAAGTGTTTGCATCATGCAGAAATGGGGTGGAAAAAGAGAAGTAATGTACACAGCATTCAAAGCACTGGGGAGAAGCGTGGATTATGTACAGGTAGGTATTAGAGCACCAGGTCAGTGCCAATTCAAACACACTTTGAAAGAAAGCAGCTTTTGTATATTTTGTGCAGCATGTTAGAGGCCATCCTAGTCCCTGATGAACACAGTGCTCCTTTCAGTCTGTTTGGAAACAGCTTGACCGTTAAAAGGGTATTTTGCTACCTTTTAAAATGGCCAGTCTATCTGTGACTGTTTTAAATCTGCACCAGCTGCTGGAGAAATCTAAAATCCTTCCTCTGCCTTCAGTACTGCCCCCTCATCCAAATGGTTTTCCTTCAGACAAAGCCAGTGACCTCCTGAAAGTGACCTCCTGAAAGCCCCATGTCTACTCCTGTAGGTGAAGGTCTCAGGGAAGGCATTATTTTATGAGTTTGTTAGTGGCCCCATATATGAGCAGACAGATAGGTATTTGGTCTCACTAGGGAATGTCTTGGAGAAGTAGTGAAGTCTGTAAAAAAGATGGGGATATATTTTAAAGGCTTTGAAGCCCATGTAGAGTATTCAATAAAAGGGTCAATGTGTAGATTTGAAAGAAAATTTCTTCAGCTAAAGCCTGAAGGAGCTTTTGCTTCATCACTTACAGCTGCATTACCTCACTCACTGCAACTTGGCCTTTGAGACCCTTATGACACACTACTCACTTAAAAATGAATTAGGCTGGGTCCTGTCTCCCTGTTTCCAAAGCAGCAGAGGCACATTTCTTTCCAGCTGCCTTGGATCCCCTGAAAGATTGTCTGTTTTTGCCTTACTTACATGGAAGCACTCCTCACTCCTGCAAACAGCCCTGCTGACCGTGGGAAGGGGTCATGCGTGGAGGAAGGCGGGTGGGATCAGATACTCTGGCTGGACACTGAGGACCCTTCCTTAGAAATCTAGGCCAAGAAGGCTTATTTGACTAATCCCACTGAATAGAAGATGATTTTCCTAATGAACCACCCTCAGTTCTTCCCAGCTTCTCCCACACTCAGAGCATCCAGCAGTCTCCTGCAGTGGAGCAGCAGCTCCCCATGAGGTGCTCTCTGCTGGCTGGGGGCAGCTGCATGGCTGAGCCACATGTGTTACTGGGGCCTGTGCCCAGCCTTGTGTGGGTGTGTGTGCACGCTCTGCACAGCACAGCATCCATGTGCAGGGTCCTAGGGACCTGGAGAGGCTGCCAGGAGCTGGGCTGGGAGCAGTGAGTGCACAGGAGGGGCAGAAACTGAAGAGTGCCAGGAACGTCTCTGTTATTGGAGCTAGGAGAGTAAGGCCAAGATTTAAAACCCATCCTCTACCACTTCCCAAACTGAAACTGATTTATTCTTTCAGAACAATGGGCTTAAGCTCTCCATTGTCTGTGCTTTGGTTTTGTGCTGTGAGGAACTATGATGGGATAAAAATGCTGGTTTTCTTTATTAGCATGGGTTTATAATCACTTCACATAGGCATACCAGATTGCAGAGAAAGAAGGCAGAGAGGAAGTAGATTCATTGCAAGTTTCCTCCCTCAGTCCAGCTCTTGTATTTTTCAGGGAACCTGGAAAAAGTGTTTCTATTTCAACAGTCATAGCATAAACTCAGAAAATAGAAGATATATTTCTGTTCAGTTAACTCCCCTGACCTGGCTCAGAAGTTCTTACGAATTTGTCAGGGACGGTAGTGCTGCTCTGAGCACAATCTGAAGTAGTGACTGATGTCACAGTCACATTTACAGTCACATCTGTAGCAGAAATGCAGCCCCTTGGTGGTCCTGGCTACTGCAGAGTCATAAAAACATGCAGCTAAAATGTGGCTTTGTTTTATGAATGAATAAAGGCTGAGATATTTCAAATGGTCCTTTGGGGTGACCCAGGGTAAATTACTTTAAACAAGCCCAATATTTCATGCGTTAAGCAGTCTGCATCAATGATTAAGCACTTTAAAAAGTGGCCAGTCAGCACCACTGCCCACCCCCAAAATTGTAGGCCTTACAGTTCTTAAAAGACACCCTTGAATTATGAACAGGTCATCATAAACAGTCGGACCAGTGCAGATAACAAGCTGTTACTCATTAGTAGTGTCTCATTAAGTACTGAAAACTGCTGTGAAGGCTTGTTTCCATCCTGGAAGAGTTTATGAGTGTGCAAGTAGTCAGGTGGAAGAGTTAAACTGGCAAGTATTATCAGTGTAGAGTTGTGAGGTAACCAGGGTGCAATTTATCTTGTCTTGATGGAGGTGCCTGTGTGGACAGCCCAGTGCAGTCTGAACTCAGAGCAGGTGAGATAAACTGTCACTGCCTATAGCAAGTAACAGAACAGCTCCCTTAAGGTCAGCTGTCTCTGTCATGTAACTAGGTGACCCCAGGCAGTGATGTTTGGGTCACTCGGCCCTTATGTGGAAAGATGGCCAATTGTCTCTTGGGCTGTCCTGGACACACCCTGGCTAGGCAGGTGTCGGTGTTTATTTGGGCTCCTAAGTGTCTGTGTTTCTCTGGGTGTGTCCTCTCTTCACCTGCAAAAACCTCATCCAGATGGAAAATGATGGCTTGTTAGATTTGTCCCAGAAACCCAGACATATCCACTGTCCTGGAATGCCCAGGACATGTGATGGTATTTTGTTTAAAAATTCAGTGTTTTCATGATTCTTCATATCTAATATATTAGTGATGTGGCTCCTGGGCAGGCCTTTCTGCCACAGATAAATACATCTGGTGGGGTGGGAGCTGCTCAAGTGACAGGTGCTGGAGGGAAAGCAGAAGGGCTGGGAGGCAGCTGATCCCAGCCCACCACTCATGGTCACAAGAAATGGCATGCCTGTCACTGCCTGAGCACCCTGGGTATTCAGCAAACTACAGATTCCCTGTGCAAAACACTAAGCAACAGGTTTGTCCAGGCAGACGCAGGTAAAAGTATAGGCATTGTTTCCCCTCTTCAGCAGAATTGTTTTGCTCCCTATCACCCAGTGCTGTCACTGATGACAGCTTTCTACTAAAGCTGGAGTCACGCCTTGGCCAGGTTACAAAGATAGTGTGGGATGAGGCTATTGAGGAGAGGAGATGGATACATCAAGTTAGAGGGAGCTGGAGATGCTTGTGGCTTTTCTCCTGACAGAGATATGAGAGCTTTCATCACCTTTCTGCTCTTGGCCTCCTCTGAGTGAGCATGGAGGGGAGCATGTTGGCAGAGGCCCAACTGCATCCCAAGCTATGCAGTCCAGCTGTCCTGGGTAATATCTCCTCTTAAGTCTGGTCCAGAGCAGAGCGCTGGTGCTCTCCTCCCCCTTCATAGAGCACACATAAAGGTTAGCTCTCCCTGGAGTGAGAGGGCTTAGGTTGAGTTGAAGGTTTGCATGAAAAGACACCAAAATTACGATACCCATTACAAAGCCTCAGCAGAATCTGTCTTAATATGCTGTTTATATGCTGTTTATGTGGAGCTACTGACTTGCTCCTCTGACCCCATCTGAAGTCACAGAAATGCAATGTGGGGACAAACTGTGGGCAGTACGGGAATTTGTAGGGTGGGATTCAGCCGGTCAGAGGGGTGTTTCTGGGACAGTCTCTGTTCCAGTTCTTGGGTGTCTGTGAAATGAGTTCACCACACAATGTGGCCAGTTTTTCAGCTGCAGCAACTGCAACAAGGAGACACCCTCTTGTTTTAAACAGGCTGCAGCCCAAGTCATTCTCCTCAGAGCAAACGAAAGCAATGCCAGCTGTCTTACAAGACCAGCCAGCTTGTCTGAGCCCTCCTCCTACTCTCCAGGGGAAAGCCAATTTCCTAATGTACACAGTGTTTAGTTGACTAGGAGTGTTTGTGTAGCTGAAATGCCTTGTGTGTCATCTAATTCTGCCTTGGTCTTTTGGAGTACTGGACTTCGGGACTCACACCTTCTGGCCTTACATATTTATTAATAAGAATGCCAGAGGAAAATAGCAAATAATTTCTCTACATCAAATGTCAAATCCCTGCACTACTAATAACACATCATACATCTAAAATTAAAAATGAGTTTGTTCTGAAATATGAGATACACATTTTACATGAATTGCTAAAGTCTTCTGTGAGTGAAAGAACTATTAGGTTTCTTCCCAGACTCCTACTTGACTTTGTTTTCTTTTTAATAACAAGTGCCTGGGATTTAACTTCTTGTTGCTTCCCTCATACGGCAGTGGGAAACATTTGACCAGAATGCTCCAACTGTGCAGCTGATGCAGGGAAATTCTGTCAGAGCACAACAGAAATCTGCTGCACGCCCACAAGCACCATCTTTCTCTGCAGTGCCCCATATCTTACTCGAGGAAGCCAGTCCTGTGTGCCAGTAAAACAAATGGAGCTGCTACAGAGGATTGTTTGTGTGCACAGCCTTAACAAGCTCTGTGTTTTGTGCAGCACTATGCCTTGCTGCCTGGTACAAGTGACCTTTAACAGAAATATCAGTGCAGATTTCAAAGTCAGATTTAATTGCATTCAGGAGAATATACATTTAGAGTCATTATAACCACTTGCATGATTTTTATTTTCTTCTTTAGCGTACTCCTTAACCCATTTTGTTCTTGTTTTTTCTTACTTGTAGGTCTGTGATTCAGATACAATGCTTGATCCAGCCTCATCCGTGGAGATGGTAAAAGTTTTAGAAGAAGATCCAATGGTTGGAGGAGTTGGAGGTGATGTGCAGGTGAGTACAACAATTTTCAGATTAACAGAGTTGTTTCAGCAACTATTTGCATTGCAACAGATTTCTCTGCCTGAAATAACATTAAATTTAATTTATGTGTATATACTATATGCATATATATAATATGTGATGCCATTATAAATACTTTTATCATATCTTAACCTTTTTGTCCATTGAATGGAAACTCTTAATGGAGTCTGAGCACTGTATGGTTTTAACATCCACAGCAAACAGACAATATTCTGCCTCTATATGTGAAAAGGTGGGCACTGGCATTGTCAGGACTGTTATGGCATCTTTGAGTCTCTGGGTATAGCTGCTTGCTCAAGGTTCCAAAGAAAAGCTATAGGGGAGCAGAGAGTTGAGAACAGGTCTTCCAAAGCCATGTCCAGCAACCTCAAGCACTTCAATTATATTACTACTGGCAGCCAAAACTGTTAGAAATAAAAGTAATTTTGAAACACTCTGCGCTGTGCACTCTGTGTGTTGCTGGGTCTCCCATCTCTGTCAGGCAGGGCAATAGAAAACTTTCAAGTCAGACCAGTTCCATGTGTGTTAGGATTTTCAGCATTACTGAGTTTGGCTGATTACTGTAGCAAAAGGCTGTTGGTTCTGTTGGTTTTGACACAACTACTTCCACTGCAATTTAGAAAGAGGAATGTGTATGAATATTTCAGTTGGTCTTAAGATCAGTTCCCCATATTCAGTTGAGCATTTTATGTGAGACAGAGGAGAAAGAGCCATGTAAATGAGCAAGAACTTGCTAATGAATGCCCAAGTAGTCAGAAGTATTTCAGGAATGTGGCTCATAATTCCAGAAATTAGGATTCCCACAGAAACCTGAGTAGCTTTGGAGCTCTAGACTGACCATGAACCAGGTGTACATAGCCTATGCATGTGAAATTCCAGGCATGTGTGAGTACAGGTTCAGCTGTGACAGTGAAGGTTCATAAGCATCTGCATTGGGAAGGATGTGTGTCCTCTGTGAGGAAAGGTGACAGAATGAAGGCTCTGGGGTTTTTTTTTCCCCAGTTTATTTTCCAGCATACACCAAATACTTTTGAGCCAGGCTTGAGCCTATTCCCAAGCCTTGCTGCTTCTAATATGTCCTGGAATTAAAACGGACAGAAATTAGGATCATCAGAGCAAGACTATTTTTTTCTAGTTGCAGGGCAATGCTTTGTAGTTGTAGAAGGCCAAAGATCCACACACTTCCATGTCACATCCTCTGGCACAGGGTGTGTGTTGAGAAGCCACAGACTTGTGCATCTCAATGCACTCATACATCCACTGAGTATTCAGACTGGTTGTGCAGTTGGGTTGTGCAGAAGAGAAAGACTGAGACATTTATGTGGGCCTGAGGAAGACTCTACTGGAGTGTCACCATATGTCTTGGGACAAGGTAACAGGCTGGCACTGCAGACAGAGAACAGGTTGCTGTTCAGAGGACCTAATGCTGGATATGGGGACACAGTTCAAGGTTAAACCTCTAGGGTCAGCTTTATAATACCAAAAATGTAGGGCAAAGACCATGTGCTCAACTTTTCTCGTACTCCAGCGTAGTTTTGGGAGGGCTGGAAGGAGTCCTGTGAGTCCCAAAGACATGCATAGGCAGAAAAGCAGCAGGAGGCCATGAACTCACCAGTTCCTCTTGGGAAAGTCCAAATCCAGCAGGTCTTTAACAGGGGCAAAAGGGAAGGAAGAATGACACAGAAAATAAGGAAATTTCTCAGTGGAGAATAGGAGAGGTTGCAAGGAAAAAACGAACCTCTCAGTGAAACAGACATTTGAAGGTTTCATCTCACCCTGTCAATGTCCTGCCTGAAATGTTTGCGTAGCTCCTGAATTTGCCATAAGTTGGACACAGGAGTGAGGTTGCCACCACATTTCATGTAATGGTGCTCTAGTCTGAGCAAATTCCTTATTGATCCAATGTGCACATTTTCTGTTTTAAGAGCTCATCTAAAAGGAAAACTTTTTTTTTATTATTTTGCAGATTTTGAACAAATATGATTCCTGGATCTCCTTTCTGAGCAGTGTGAGATACTGGATGGCATTTAACATCGAAAGAGCCTGTCAGTCCTACTTTGGCTGTGTACAGTGCATCAGTGGACCTCTGGGAATGTACAGAAACTCTTTACTCCATGAATTTGTGGAAGATTGGTACAATCAAGAGTTTATGGGCTCCCAGTGCAGCTTCGGAGATGACAGGCATCTAACTAACAGAGTGCTAAGTCTGGGCTATGCAACAAAATACACAGCTAGATCCAAGTGCCTTACGGAAACACCGATAGAGTATCTCAGGTGGCTGAATCAGCAGACCCGCTGGAGTAAATCCTACTTTAGAGAGTGGCTTTATAATGCCATGTGGTTCCACAAGCACCATTTGTGGATGACCTATGAAGCTGTAATCACTGGATTCTTTCCTTTCTTCCTTATTGCCACAGTCATTCAGCTCTTCTACAGGGGAAAAATCTGGAACATTCTCCTCTTCCTGTTGACAGTTCAGTTAGTTGGCCTGATAAAGTCTTCCTTTGCCAGCTTCCTTAGGGGCAACATTGTCATGGTTTTCATGTCACTCTACTCAGTGTTGTACATGTCAAGTTTACTGCCAGCAAAGATGTTTGCAATTGCCACGATAAACAAAGCAGGGTGGGGCACGTCAGGAAGGAAAACCATTGTAGTTAATTTTATAGGACTCATTCCAGTCTCCATTTGGTTTACAATCCTCCTAGGTGGCGTAATTTTCACTATTTACAAGGAATCAAAAAAGCCATTTTCTGAGTCAAAACAGACAGTTCTCATCATTGGCACAATACTCTATGCATGTTACTGGGTTTTGCTTTTGACTTTGTACATGGTTCTTATCAACAAATGTGGCAGGCGGAAGAAAGAGCAACAACACTACGACATGGTGCTAGACGTATGATGTTCCCGTGGGAAGTTACCCAGAGTTGTAAAGCAACCCAACGACCTTGTAGTATCTGTGGCATCAGACATATGTTGCCAAGGGAAATGGATCACTGCTGCTGGGAATAGGACACTTATATTCCTCTGGGTTCATTTTCATCCTGCCAAAGTAAGGAGAAAAAAAATAGAAAACAAAACAAAACAAACCACCAGATTTTTTTGTTTCTAAGGGGGGAAGGATGCAAACCACACAGTTACAACCTGTTCACAAGAAAAGGGGAGAACTTCTATGTTTATGCACTTTTTTATTGTGCATATGCCTGACAGTGTTACGTTCTATATACCTCACTGGTCATGCTTATGTGTGTGGACAGAAAGAAAGGGAGGTTGGAGAATCAAGAAAAGGACCGTACAACCCCTTGCAACCTAATTTATGAACTTCTCTTTTTTTATAGTTCTGTTTATAGGAAGGGTCTTTTGTTTTAGGCTGCCAAATGTAATGCCAAAGGTAAATTTTAAGAGGCCGTTGGCTGAGCTGTATTTTTATATTATTGTATTATTTGTGTGTGTGTATTTTTAAGCCAACTTTTTTTTTAAATCACATATTTTATATTTTACTATCTGCCAAAAAAAGCTGCCTCCCCAACATTTTGTTCTTTTGCCTTTTAAAATATATTTGGGGACAAAAAAATCATACATTCTCCCCCCAAATTTCTGTTGAAATTATATTGTTCACAACAGAAGAATAAAAAGTCTCTCTGCATTTTTGCAACTAATGAATGGTTATTTCTGTGAAAAAGCATTTAAATGAGCTCTTTAAAGACATTTATTAGGAAAGGCCCAAAAGTGTCAGGTTTTGCATACAAGCATATTTGTGCATAAAAAAAGGCCAAAGGGGTAGATATGTGCAATTTGGGGTTTTTGTTCTGATAGCATTGTAAAAGGGAAATTTGCTTCTCTGCTGAGAATTTAATATCCCTGGCATGCACAATAAACCATAAGGCAAGGCAGGCCTCCATGCCACTGGAAAAGACATTGCTATGGAAAGCCTCCCACTGATTTTATATGGGACCTGAGCAGTCAAAAACTTCTGGAAAAATACTGGGCACCTGAAACTGCTATTGATTTCACTGATGGTCATAGTTGTTCATAATCTGCTAGTACCAAGAAAATAGTTCAGGTTTTTATAAAAAACAACATGGAAGGAAAAACTTATCAACACTTTCAAAATGTGTGTGTTGAACTATAAACTTCCACAGAGCCCTTCATACAGTTTACAGAAAATAAACACATCACCTTCTCTGACATCAGTGTAATACAGACCCCAGTACTGAGCCCAATAATTTTTTGACTACAGCATATCTACTAGAAAAGAAGCCAATTTTTTTTTTAATCAGAAAACATCAAGCCTTAGCAAATACATCACTTCCTTGGTGCCTAATAATCGGTCTTGGACATTTATTTTGGACCATGGTTTTGAGAAATAATATTCAGGACTAAATTCTGCAGTCCTTCACCAGCCAAAGGAATGTGGCATTGAGCCCTAATATACTTTGTAAAGAGCAACAGAAAGACCAGCTGCCCTTTTTAGATTCTGGTATCTAAAGCACTGTGGTAAAGCAGAAATCGGCATATGATGCTTAAAGAACTTAGAAGCATTTTCAGCTTCTCTTTTTTATGCAGACATGAATAGATTCTGCTGTAGAATGAACTGCACACACACTACCTTATTGTCTGATTATCTTGAGGTACATGATTGCTTGAAAGTCATACTAATATTATGTTAATGATTGGAGAGTTGATTCATGTTGATTACAAAATAGAACAGTATTAAAAAAAGCAAGAGAAACAGTAAAAATCAAAAAAACTTGACTATGCCTTTTAACTATTTATGATGTAAGTTAAAGCTTGGGTTAACATTCAAATGTCAAATAAATCTTCTCATTCTATAAAAAGATTGAATTAATTGCCTGTATTTATTCTAGCAATTATTCAATGTATTTCCAATATAGGTTGTATAGTATAATTGTTACTTTCATAAATAAAATATTTTTGATAAGATTATGACTAATTCATGGTATTTCTCACCAGTACTTGTACTTTGAAGCCACAAATCTGCACAATTTGTTGTTCTCATGTCACCAGCCTGACTTCCAAGTGGGAATTTGCCATGGAGTGCCCATGGAGTGCAGTGTGTGCCTGAGGCAGCCAGGGCTGGTCCCTGCTCTGAGAGGCAGCACAGAGAGCATAGGCAGCACTCAGAGTCTCTGCCAGCAGCTGCTGCATGAATTCAGTCAAAACACTTCCTTCCCTATTTCCTCAGCTTCCTGATTTACAAAACAGGAATAGCAATCCAGCTTCCTTTTGGGAAGCACTTTGAAGTTTATGGCCAAAGTACTTTAGTACTTTACATAGGAGCTGATGTTTTTCTGCCCTCGTGTCCACTGGAAATTACCATCCTCCAGCTTGGGAAGCAGAGGAGGACAGGTCCATGGTCTTCTCCTGCTCCTCATTACTGCTCTTTGTCAAGCCCCCTTTGCCCTGGCACAGCTGAAGTGCAGCTGTGTATTTTCTGTCATTGAAGGTTATGGGCAGCAGCCACTGCTGCAGGGACACGGGGCGAAGTGAAATCTCACACAGGCTTGCCACAGGTCAGTTACTTAGGAGAGAGCGTTCTCAGCCCTCAGTGCTTGTTACCCTATGTCTGTATACTGTGCCCAGTATTGAGTTCCCTAGTACAGGGACATCACTGATGAACTGCAGCAAGTTCAGTCCAGGTTGGTTTGGGCTGGAGTGGAGGGTCTGAGACATCTGGGCTGGTTGGGCTGGACAAGGGATGGCTTTGGCAGGAGGACTCTAAGGTCACATCCAATACCTATAGGGAGGTTGATAAGAAAATGGTTCCAGGCTCTTCACAGTGCTGCTCGGTTTGACAACAAAAGACTCCAAGTTGAAAGGGAAGAGGTTCAAGGTTCAGGGTTTGGCCTGGATATGAATAGGGACTTCTTCCCCATGAGGGCATCTAGGCAGGTTGCCAGGACAGTGCATCCTCCCTCCATCCTGAGGGATTTTCAAGACTAAACTAGGTAAAGTCCTGAGATGCCTGGTCTGACCTTGGAGCTGCCCCTACTTTAAGCAAGGGGTTGGGGTAGAGATATCAACTCTCCTGTCATCCTTTCTGAAACAGGTGCTGACAGCTCCCACCCGCATGGAGGCTCATTCCATCTCTGTTCCAAACACATCCATCCTGACTCTAGGCACAAGTAGCTCAGCAGCAGCTGGTACTGAGTACCCAAAAAATCAGAACTCTTCCTGTGACCGGGTCACTCTTCTCAATGTGTTTGTGGCTGTTTAGAAAAAGGTTTCAGCAGGAAAATAGAGTATGAAACAGTTCTTACTGAAAGTGTTCTCAAACAAATTAAGATTTTTAATAACATTTCCTGGCTTTCATTATTAGCAAATATATTTTTGAGATTTCTGTCAAAAGAAGAAAACATGTTAAAAGAAATATTCATGGTCTGTTTTGAACATTTTTAAAAACACAGATTTTTTTTTAGTTACCTCTGATAGACAGATGGTGCTCAAAAAAGTCCCACAAATTATGAATTCTACATAAAAGTTAAAAAACCCCTTTCCAAATAATGCCATGAATTGGCAATATCTCAAGTTATAAATCATTTCCATAGTAGATTAATTTATGTTTGAGAGCATCTGTTTGCAGAGACCAGGTGTGATGCAAAACCTACAATGATCAGAGGTGCAGCAGGGAGGAAAGACCCCTCCTCTTCTGCCTGCTAATAAGCTTCATTTTGGCCAAGAATCAGGTTTCTTTCAATGGGAAATGCATGAATATTTAGCAGAACTTTTCTAGGAGGCAGAAAAATTCCTGTCAGACACATACTGCCAAACATGTCCCGATGCACAAGCTGTTGTGAATCTGTCTGTTAAAAAATTTGCCAGAATTTTTTTCTTAGCAAGAGTTCAGATGGTAAAGGGGAGACAAAACTACTGAAAGTTGTTGATGAGCTATGGCATTACTGAGGCATTGTTGCAAATGCCACTTTTCTCTGGAGTTAACACAATTATTTTAAATAAAGTACATTTTCCCCCGACTTTTATTTAGCCTAAATTTGCTGCTTCAGCTTTGTTTTGGATGGATGGATGGATGTGTGCCACAAATTGTTCCTGCAATTATACTACACTTTCTATAATATTTATCTCAGCCAAATAAATCCAACTTATTCTCCTAAAATAACACTAAGATTTCATTAACTTACCAAACTGCCTAGAGGAAAATAACCTTGTAGTTACATTGTCACTAAATAAAGGAGAGATCCAGGCCATATTTCTGAGCTTTGGTCCATGGTAATACTCTACTGTTCAACTGTAAATATAATCTGTGGCATGTTTTTGTCACAGGCCAGAGTCCTGCCCACCCAGAAAATTCTGGACACAGGTAGGATTGATACATGGAGCAGGAACTAGCCTTGTCTGGGAGATTGTAGAGTTTAAGTGTGATCCCTGTCATCAGATTATGACTAGATTGAAAAGAGTCCCTGTTTTGTTTGGTTTTTTGGTTTTGTTTTTTTGGTTTTTGTTGTGTTTTTTTTTTTGGGGGTTGTTTTTTTTTTTTTTTTTTTTGTTTTTCTACTAGATTTAATATAATCTATCACTACCCCACTGAGAAACAAAGGGCAGGTCAGCTCACTCCTTTATCGGACATCATGTGGGATCTTATTTTTTCAAGAGATCCTTAGATCTCATTTAGTTCTGCACTTTGCACACCTTTCTTTTTTCCACACGTTTTCTAAGTCCTTTGGTCATGTGCAGGAAGCAAGAAAATACATTAATTGGGGTCTAGGCTTCATTTGATTAACACTTCCATTGCTTCTTTTACAGCATCCCTGATGGGCTGACTGTCTTCCAGTACTTCAGTTCATCTCAGTTGGACACACTGTAGAAATTATATGGTTATGACAAGACCTTCTTTTGGCTGCTTCTCACAAATATCACTGAGAAAGGAAGAATTAAGAGCTTGTTCATGATCAATACTGCTTTATAAAACCCACGGGAGTAAAGTCTGGAATCTGACATTATCAGACACATTATTAGAAATTACAAAACCCACAGAAAGAGCATGTGAAAGAGTGACAGATAGCAAGTGATCACAGGAACTTAGATTTTGTAAGTTCCTCTGCCCATAGAATTATTTATTTCATAGTCTTTATGAGTAATAGTAGCACTTCTTTCTATGTCTTGACCCTACAGCATTTTGGGACATACTGCTACATGAAACACTTAGTCATGAGGAACTGAGATGAATGTGGCTAAAAATAGACCAAGTGGGCAGCTTACTTTAAATTAATTATGAGATTGCAGCCTGTATCTGCTCCCCAAAATTGTTCTTAAGTTTTCCATGTTGATTCTTTCTAATGAACATAGTTTATAGGCTGAACCCATTCAGTGAGTTGATGCTGCAGATACCAGTGAATTCTGTCTGTGCTCATTTTTCGTTGCCTTCCTAAGAGTTGGTCCTGACCTGGATTCTGCCACCATCTATAATACCTGGATAATCATGACAGCACTGTGAGATGTATTAGAAGATAGCTCAGCATCGAAAGTGTGTGAACATCATAGAAGAGGGCTCCTCTTTCAGAAAAGGAAACATTTGATAACAGAGATATAAAAGCAGCATTTCACAGTACACAAAATGCTTATTTCATGCTTATACTGTAGAGATATAGATTTAATTCCCTGCAAATGCCCGTTGCTGTTCACTGCCTATGGAGGGAGGCTCAGTGGCCAGCTCAGATCATGGCTCATAGTTTAATTCAGTTTGGAGGGGTCTCAGGAGATCATCTAGTCCAACATTTTGCTCAAAACAAGGACAGCTCTGAAATAAAAAACCACCCAACAGAAGAGTCTGTCCCACAGTTTGCACAGCCTTCCCCTAAACGCTGACTTTTGTACATGCTCAGATTTGGTCAAATGTGTGAAAACACATGCACTCTGAAAGCCTTGTCTACACAGGAATGTGTGATGTAACCAAAATCTTTGTGATTTTACTTATTGTAGTCTAAGTGTTATTGTATTTGGTTTGGTTTGATTCATGTTTCTTGGGAAATTATGCTCACAACTGTAAAATTGAAACTTCTGTTTACTAGCTTGTACAAAGAAAATTTTACTTAAATTATGGTAATAAATTGATTTAATCAAACTGGCAGAAAAACGTGACACTTTTATGCCAACTTATTCCAGATCAGTCTCACATGATTTACCATAAGATAAGACAAAGTGAATTTACAGCACTTTTTTTTCATGAGGTCTGCCCTGGGCAAATCCTTGCTCTGCAGCAAGCATGAGGTAGCTCAAGTCTACAGTGTCAGAGTCATTAGTTATATTGCATTGGCCACAGGGCATGAGAGGAAATATGGACAGATAATGTATGATAATTAAGGCAGTGTAAATTCATGCCCTAGGCTATTCAAAGCTTTTAGATGTATATGTACCTTAAACTGCTCAGGACTGCTTTCTAGGTAAGCCAGGGGCCTGTGCCATGTGCACACAAAGACACAAAGGCACACAAAGACACAGGGACTTGTGGAGTGAATTGTGAATTACCAAAATTTCAGCCCAGTTATTTAAACTGTTGGAAGACTCCATTAAGAATGTGTTTTCAGAATAAGGACAATTCCAATTTGATTTAGTAACCCCCCCTCCTCTTCTCTGTATTTTTTGGGGAATAGGACTTTAAGACAGTTTACCTCTTGCACACTAGAAATGTGACCAAAATGTGCTCACATGATCACAAGTGTAGGATATGGGGTTGCCCTCCTGCAGGCACTGGAGAAGATGCTGAAGATACCACCTTATGCAAAGCAAATGAAGCTGAGGTAGAGGCAGGTGTTCCTCTGCACTGTCTCTGCACGGGACTTTGCATAGGCCAGAACCAAATACCTGCCTCCCACTAGCAGCACCCACTTTGCTCAGGCTGAGCTAGAAGCAGGCTGTTGCCTGAACGACTGCAATATGGCCCTCTGAGGCAACTCCAGCATGACAGATGCACAGGCTGCATGTATGTTGTACCCATGGTAGAACAGAACATGCTGTACATGCGGCAAACCCATATTAGCCAGGAACCACAGAAGTCGGGTGTGCAAGTAAGACATCTGGTCCTGGCAGCAGAGGAGGGAGAAGAGGGATTTCATCACTGAAAGAAGCATAAATAAGCTGTAAATAAGCTAACTCACTGCATAGCACATCCCTTTATGGCCAGATGAGCATTACTGTGGCTGTTCTGCCTGCTGGCACTGGCACGTCAGTGTGTTACCATAGGGGGAAAAGTGTGAACCTACAGTGCCTTGTGCTGGGTGCAGCTGTCACGGTGCATGGTCTTCCCTCTGGGCCCACTGGAAGCAGTTTACTCTTTTCCTGATAGACTGTTTAATACATTCAGCAAGATGACAGCATGATCACAGGCAGCTGCCAGATCCATTAATTTCAATTTTTATAATTATTAGTCTTTAATTCTAGTAATTAATTATTTGCTGATCATTTGGCTTAACACAGTCCCAGTTCTAAAACACATACTGTAATCAATTGCATTCATCCCATGGAGAATGAACCACCTGCCCACCCCCAGCAGATCTCACATGGGTGTCTTTACCTGTTGAGGAGCCCGTGTTGTCCTCAGCTGCCAGCTCGGTCCCTCTCTTGCTTTGTCACTGCTCTGATTGCTACTTATGTTCTTAATTAAATTAAAGGAGTGTGAGGTTCTGGCCAAATTAATCATGGCTGGGAATCAACGTTCATATTTCTCTTGCAGCTTTGAAGGCTGTCTAATCTCCCGTTATCACTACAATATCTGAGATGTGATGAGGGCTTTGTAAGTACACAGATTAGACAGATTGCAAAGTTAATGGGGACATATGGGTGTTTTTTCCCAGCCATTATTCTTTCTGTAATTGTGGTGGAAAGAATCTGTCAGCAGAAATGCACTCCTCAGTAATACATTGCTATAGCATGTTGGTAAATGTTGGGGAGAGTGCTGGTCTCTGCGAGTGTGTTTTGCACACACCATAGATCATTCCATATACCCTTTGTTTGTTTTGGTTTTTTTTAAACAACTAACCAGTGAAGAAGTAATTTGGAAATATATCTGGTGTTGACTTAGGTTGCCAAGAACTGTGGCAAGTTTTCTGATCAAACCAGTGTTGAAATAAAACAAAAAGCTTATTATCCTTGTGGGTTTCTTCCTGTGAATTTTTTGCCCTATGCACTAACAGGCAAAGCCCTGGGAAACTCAGCATCATTGCACAGGACACCTGTATCCTTTTGTTTTCCAGCCACTTCCTCAAATCTGTTACTTCTCTATTTAAATCATCAGAGCCAGGTAGGTATAAAGCTAAAGTCTTAACCACCCATAGCAATTACATGTTTCATAAGATTAGGCAGGAAACACTTCATAAATTCCAGTAGTTAACACTTGTTTTAATTGAATTGCTCCTGAAGCTTGAATGGAACTGGTATTTCTCTGCTCTGGTTGCTTTTGCCGAAACACAGCTGCATAACAACAAACAGATGTTTTCCAAGGGAGATAAAGGCCACATTTCCAGTATTGGTAAAGTGATGCCTCTGTTTTGTACATTTATCATGTACTTCTCATCTAAAATAGTTGGGCAAAGTCTTTGGTTTGATTCACCTACACTGAATCCCTTGTCATTAACAGAAGTTTTAAAAGATCATGCAATTAGCTTGAGTTTAATTCATATTAAATAACTTGATCTTGATGTTTCTTCTTGACCACAGGCAGAACAAGTCATCATGATGTAGGGACACACGTTTTTCTAAGAAAAGCAGAAAAGGAGCTAATGGATCATTCCTTAGATCCATTCAGGCTGCAAAGCATGCTATGCTGCAGGACTGTGTCCTAGCAGAGCAGCTTTTACCTATTTGTATGACATAAACAACTAAAATAACTTGCCCAGGAATATCATGCATTAGAAGACTTGCATCTACACTGATGATAAATAGTCCATATTGATTAAGAAATAGGTGAGGCATGCAAGATGCTCCCACTTTTATACTTGTTGCCATAGAGATTATGCATTGCATCCTCACCTGCTTCAGCATCAGGTCAGCCAGGTTAATGCAAACCATGCTCATCAACGCTTATTCAGGTAAAATATTTGAATAGCATTATCCAGGCAAATATCAATCTCAGTCCTTTTTATGACCCCAGCTGTGGAGGCAACAGCAGCAGCCAACAGCCAGGGTTATTTACTTCTTCAAGTGTTACAGCTCCATCAGAAAGCACTGTGTGTCTTTGCCCTGATATAAGTAGACTGTAATCCAGCTGGCATCATCCTGTGCTGCTGCTGCCAAACTTCTGAGAGGGAGGGGCTGCATATTTTAAAAACCTTGTCTGCACATGTCAGTTTATTTAGTATATGTTAAGTCATTTATTTTAATCAAATAGATCAATGGAACTCTTGAGAGTTTATTCAGGCACACCTGTTTTGATTTTGCTTTTAAGCCTATGTTATTTGGAATCAAAGCCAAAAAAGCCATTCTTACACCACAGTAAGTCTCTTCAAGAGTAGAAGAGGCCTCCTCCATGGATTGTCCTATTATTATTATATTCATGCAGTAAAATTCAGACAGTAAAATTCAGACAAGCCTCAACTTATTGCAAACAGGAGCATACAAATGCTAAAATGCTAGGAGGAGCAGTCTTACATTACTTACACAGGAGCAGAATACTCTGGAAAAGTAGGTTCCAACCCACAACTCTGAGAGTTGTCAAAAACTAGTTGTTTTCAGAGGAGACGAGTTAAAAGAAGATACCAGCAGCAGAGCTGAGCTTATAACTTCTGCACTTTTGTTTGTGGCTTCCACCCATGAGCTAATTGCAAATTGAAGAGAACTGAAGAGGGTTTTTTTCCCAACACTAATAGCTATAACGTCACTGTTGAATTTCTTCGTGTTAAATTCAACACTAATGTTGTTTAGTAGTTAGCAGAAAGGTAAGAAATTCTTCATTTAAGGAACTCTGAAGCCCAGTGAAATGCATTCTCATTTAACATACCTCTGTTAAAAATATGAGTCCTCAGAAATTGTTTTCCACTTAAAGTTCTGAGTATGTTTGTTAATACTGTACAGATTCTGTACATATACATGCTCAATGAAACCAGATTTCCTCCCATGGAATTCTAAGATTTCAAGACCATTTTATAAAACTGTGTGAAATGTTTCAGAGATGTGTCAACTAGCATCATCCAGTGCTGAATAATGTCCTGTTAGGTTAGGTTGTGGCACCATTACCATGTCCTAGAGTTTGAATAAAATTTCAATCACCATTTGACTGATCCCCAAATGCCACAAATACAAAATGGATTATAGGCAGATCTTGATTTTATCCCTGCTGAGACATCCTCTTTGAAATGCAACCTCTTTTTTCAACCAGGTATCATATAATTGTTATCTGTATATTTTCACCACCCATGTAACTTACAGTAGTGGTTCCTTTGGATCATAGTTCCTTGCTCAAGACACGGTACTGTGAAATGTCTTGAAATTTTCATCAAAATGAGAAATTGATGTCTACAGCTTACCTCTCTTCTGGTCTCTCTGCTGTTGCAGTCTGGCTGTATTTGTTCCCAGAAAACAATTTTATCACTAACATTATTACTTACTGTTTTCTAACCTCCTTGCTTTTCTCCTGCCTTCCTTTCCATGGTGTCAGCCTACAATCCACCAAAGGCTCCCATGTCCCAGAGAGTTCCTGCTGGTCCATGAAAGGTTTTGTGTTAACTCAGCGAATACTCAGGGCCATGCTCACTTGCATAAATAGCTTTTTCAGCAGTCTTTCCTTTTAGGCCAGACTGTAGATATTGGGTAGGAGTCAATAGAAGACACATGAGGCTGAACTACCTCCATTCCTATCAACTGTGCCCTCTGCTCCTTGTCCTGAGGTAATTCCCAAACTATAGTCCAGAGTCACCCCCAATATTCAGGCAAACGCAAGCACCACAACCATGTCAAAAAATATGGAGGTGAATAATGATTTTGAGGATTTCTTGATCTGTTCTCTCAAACTCCAAGCAAACTTAATCTTTCCTTCTACATTTGTTGTGGCAATCATATCTTTCATTTCACCTCTTCTCCCTGACAAGTCTATCTTACTTCACTTCTTTGAGCTACCAGAACTGAAAGCAAGTGGTTGCTACAACATGTTTTGGAGTGGTTCAGAGCACTTTACATCCTCTATCTGAATGTACTGTGCAATGATGAAAATTTGAGTCTGTGCTGTTCTTAAACCTTGAATCAGTTCTATCTGTAAGCTAGAAGAAAATTCCCTTCATTTTCTTTCCTAGACCAACACAGGACTTAATGAATTCAAGATGTGTATATTCTAAGTCAGCAGGGACACTAAGATAATGGGAATTACCTAATTGACACATACCACCACCCACACACTTCATAAAATTCGGTCTCAGAAATTTACTATTCCATTCAGAAGCAGGCTTTTCCCAGTGTAGCTCCATGTAAAACTGCTACACGTTTCTGGTCCAGTGTTGCATAGCTACGGGTCTAGGCTTGTGAGGTACTAAGCCCATACATATAGTGGAGGAAGCAGTGATCTCTGCCTGCATCTACAGGTCTAAATTCAATGTGCATTTTGCCTGAGGAAAGACTATTACTTTTTATTTTCCTTGTCTTAATAAAAATTCTTTGAAGTGCTAATTATCCTTCTGCTGCCACTTGTTGGTATATGCAGCATGTACTGCTTTGTGATATTTCTGTCTTATCTGTTTACTATTTTCTAGTGAGTGGCTTACTATGAGCAATTCATTCCTTCATTTGCTCTTTTACCTCCTTGTAACAACATTTGAGTTCAGGGTGGAAACTTCCACTTCTCTGCTGGAAAAGATCAGACAGTTGACAGAATTTTTTCCAAGGTATACAGAATTTCTACATGGGCATTTTCTACCTGCTTGGCTATTTGTAGCCCACTTGGTCCTCTCATACTTTTGTCAAGATACAACCAGTACTTTTGGAAATGATGATTTTTTTTAGATTTGCTGTTGAGACCAGATTTCAACCCCCCCCACAAATTCTGTTAGCTGAGCTACATGCCAGAGTGCAGCATATTTTAGCAACTGTCTTTTATGTACTTCATTAAGTGTAAATGTAACAAGCATCTCAGTGTTCTCCATAATGAAAGGATTCTTTGAGTGTTAAATACTCCTTTGGTTGTTTTTAATCAAGCTTAATATGTGTGAAATTTGTGGGAACGACAGTCCCATAGACTAACAGACTAACAGCAACAACAGGTACAGCCAGAAATCCCAATTTACATAACATATGCATAACATACCACCACTTTCCTTACCCCTTGGCCTACTGAGAAGACCTTGTCGATCAATTTTGCTCTCATGGACATTCAGTTGAAGTACTCCCTGTTGTCTTTCAGCAAGGATATCCACAGGTGGCTTTTTGACATCAGAACTTAAGGAGAAGGTGTAAATACCACTTGATTTCCTCATGCAATTTAATTCACTGTGGAACCCTGTCTGTGCTTTCACAGCTGGCAAAATGGGCAAGACCTTTTCACAGTTGGACAGTGCCATGTTAGCCATCCACAAGTATTGTGGGGGGCTAACTTGTCAGTTAGATAATCAGATTTTAGCAAAATCTCCTAGCTGGGGTTATCTTGAAGCAAAGACACAGAGCAAGTGGGACAGGTTTATAGGTTTGTTGCAACTTCACTTAAAACAATAGGCTTGAGGTGTTATTTGCCTGTTCATTTCAAAGGGTTGTTAATTAGATGGCCAGTGCTGATAAATGTCATCACACTATGTCCTTTTTACAGTGTGTTCCAGATCAAAAACCTGGACTGAGCACATGTACCCTTCTTGTGTTGCCTGCTTACAGAGCAATTATGTCCTGGGCACATTTTAGCCACTGCAGAGCCAGGCAAACCCATCTTAAGTTGCCTGTCCCAGGGAACTTGTTTCAGATTGACTTGGGAGCACTCGAACAGCATGGCAAAGGTGAAGAAAAGGAGGGATGGGGAATCCTAGGGAATTCCAGCAGAGAGGAATAAAGGCAGGAATAAAGAGAGGAATAAAAGCAGTCTTTTCCTGTGATGTGACCCAGGCTGAATGTTCACCTCTCAAAGGGTTGCAGTCAGCTGTGAAGTAGAAAGAGTATTAAGCAAGTCATGTTTACAGCCTATTCAATGCTGTAGCTCGTCTTATAAAACTGCCTGCAGACATAATGGGCAGACAAATATATTCCAAACACTGTACAACAACGTAGCTTAAAATGAAACGTGACTGCCACATAAATCAAATGCAAAATCCATTTTAATGCTCTGAATTGTATTTCCCCTATTTTCTTTTTTTATTATTCTTTCCTATTTCATCTTCACGTCTTACTCCTTTCATACCTTGCTAGAGCAGTCTCCTAGACACAGGGATATTTTTGGTTGTTTACTCACTCAATAGCAGTGAAACATTTCCATATATCTCCTTCCCTGGTGATAGATAGATGGATAGATAGATAGATAGATAGATAGATAGATAGATAGATAGATAGATAGATAGATAGATATCTGTTTTGTATAGAGTTTGTATATACATTTGAATGTAAGAGGAAGAAAAGGTATCACTTTTCCAGACATAATTCAATAATTAAATGAACATCAATAGCTTTAAAAACTTGAAATTAACTAAAATCTGCAAATTTCATTTTTTCAGGTCATGCCCTATCTCATCCATCCCAGCGATCTCCAGTCTTTCCCATCTGTGGTCTCTCCCCTGACAGCTCCAGGCCTGTCCATTCCTGTCCCACCACACAGATGCTTTAGTAAATCTCGTGTTGTTTCCACTCACCTAGCAAACTTGTGCTTAGGTTTTAAAAGCAGAAGTGGGAATAAAAGTTCAGTAAGTTGTTTTCACAAACATTCTCTGAATTTGAGAAGTGGGAAAGAGATATATTCTTAGAGAAAAACACACATCCTGAGCGACAAGGCCTGGACCCCTGAAATAGCTTTTTGCACTGAGAAGATGGATCTACTCTTCCTTGTCTACTGCACTGTCAAAGAGAAGTTGAAGTGAATTTGCACTGTGCCAGTGCAAAAGCAGAGTGAAGCAGCAATGCCCCACATGTCCATATTTCCAACTCATTTGAGCAAAATCTTCATCGAGCCTCACTAAGTCAGAGCCCTTCTCCTTTGTTCCTCAGCTCCAGCTTGAATGATCCCAGATTTTCCCCAGATCTTCAAACACATCCCCCGACACTCCCCGGCCTTCTCAGAGAAAGGAGAGCTGGCAACTTCAAGAGCAGCGGCCACTGCTCCCCGCTCGGAGGCCGCGGCACAAGGCGGCTTTGATGTGGTGACCCCCCAGAACCGGAGCAGGCTGCTGCTCCTCGGCTCGCATCTCCCCGGGGCGATGAATTATCCTGACAAGCGACTCCTGACAGCCGACACCTCCCCGAAGGGCTCTGTCCTGCTGTGGGAACCGGCGCTGCAGCGGGAGGCTTGAATGGATATCCCAGGCTGGAAGTGGGGCACTTGGTGCTTAATGAATGTTTCTATTTTGCTGAGAGACAACCACGGGCCCGAGGGCCTGAGCTGAAGTCTGGAAGATTGAAAGTGTTTCGATGTGAGGACTCAGCTGATCTCGTGACAAAACAGAAGGCAATTGTGAAATCTGGAGACACTTCCAAATTTCCCCAGTTTCTAAATGGGCATTAAGATCGGTTCAATGTATAACTTCAACAGGAAGCCTGCATGGGTCATTGGTTCGTGACTCCCTTTACTTCCTCTTTTGTGCCATCCTTCCCCTGCACATATCCTCCACTTAACACTTTAAAGAAATGAGAATTTATGAAATTATTTTTCTTCTTTACTGGACTCTGTCCACAAAAAAAATTTGCAGAAATGAAAAGTGTAAACAAACTGTGGCCAAAGTTATTAATAAAATAACTTTTTAAAATACCTATATTTTTGTCCTGGAGAATTAAAAAATCAAAGAGCATAATGAAAATTGGAAATGTTATAAAAAAAAAAAATTGACATGCTAAATGCGCTCACATTCTGCCCCAGCTTCAAGTTTACACATGAACAACACTGTAGCACATTCAAAAGATCATTTATATGTGATTTAAGGCTGGGTCATTCTATGAGTTAGGGGTTTAGGTAAAGAGGCTTTTATTTTTTTTGTTCTGGTGTATTTTACTAAGAAACACGCAACTGAAGAAATCCACTTGGATAATTAATCATAGCCCATAATCATAAGTCTGTATAGTGCAGGTGACTTGACAGATCAATCAATCCACCTCAGTGATAAAATAGTTCCTCTAGAAAGAAAAGAATAAAAAGACATCACCCATGTCCTGTATTAGTTTGGTTAAAAGCACGAGGTGTTCTTTAAAATTTGAGCATCAAAACAAAAATATCTCCTTATTTGCCAACATGGCCTAGGACATGCTCCTTCAACCCCTGACTCAGTAACAAGTCTTATCTTGAGCAGGTGAAGTAGAGCAAAAGACCTGAGAGTAGAAATATTTTGGAGAGCCTTTGGGAACAGTCTATCTATCAGGTGTACAGGGACTAATTCACCAACCTCAGACATTTTTTCATCAAGAAGTGTAGAGAAACATTAAATAGAACGTATCAAAATCTACTGCCTCAGTTGGAATAAATCAGCCTTATTTGGCAGATTTATGCTGACTTACACCAGTTAAACTTGTAATGAATTTTGTCTTGCATTCTACACAGTACTCATGTAAATTAGGATATTTTACTACATTTTTACCAATACTTCTTCCAGCAAAGCGAAATGGGCTTAAGGTGTCCTTTTAAACAATATAAATATGTCTGTATGTCTCAACTTTGAGAATGTCCTCTTCTTCACTGCCACTGATGGTAGCAAGTGATTGCAGCTGATGGTTATCTGCTAGCCAGAGGATATGAATGTGCTAATCTTACTTGCAATATAAACAACAGTTGGAGCAACTTTTTGCAATGTAAATGGTTTGTTGGGTGCATTTTATGACACAGCTTGTGTCATCACAAACACTGGTCATTGTTTGCTTTTCTTTAAAATTAAGTCAAAGTATTTCACAGCATTGTTTGGCACCAAAATAAATTAGGTCCATTTGTGTATGGTCTAGGTGCGATTGTGCACGTAGGCATTTGTACTCAGTTTTTAAAAGGGATGCTGTTATCAAGAATTCAAAAGACCTGAACTGCATGTAAGGACTGAGAAGGTTTTCTCAACAATGAAGAGGATTAAATACACAGAAAAAAATATGTAGGGCTTATGTATTTCCTCCCTGGTTACTGAGATGTGCACTAACATTGTATTTTTGGGCAATTGTTCACATCAAAAAAAGATGGACATCTCCCCTGGTGGGTTACTGTTTGCTTAAAAATTGCACTTCATTTTTTTCATATGAATTTTAGACCTATGAAGCTGGCCAAAACAACCCCAAAACCTACAAGTCAGAAAAACTGGATTTGAGTTTTTCTGTTTGTTTATTCAGAGTAATTTTAAAAGGCATTTAAAAACTACTATTAACTGAAGTGAACTTCACATTTCCAGTCACTGAGCTCACTGGGAGATGAAAGGATTCTCCTGGCCATTGCTCAGCACTTTCCTTTCACACTGCCCTGTCCCACCATGGAGGTTATTAACTTTTTACAAGCGCTGCTCACATCCTCTCTTTGATGGATGGTGCTAAGCTTGTACTTAGATTACAGAATTTCCTAGCAAGATCATTTCATTATTGAGAGTGATGAAATTTTAACACACAAGATGATTTTTCATATCAACCCGTCCGTTCTCCCCATAAAAATTTGCGTGGGGAAATTGTTTCAAGGAGTTTCATATCCCACCAGCCTGAGGTCTTAATGGATGGTCATGAGTGTCCCAAGCACAGGGTGCAGTGATAGGTTTTGGGCTAGTCCTCCCCTGCTTTTCGTGTCCAACTGCAAGTTACAAGGGGGCTTTGCCCTGGGACTTCGATGCTGCTCTCTGGCAGCTCCTACTGAGACACAGGAAACCTGGGGTGACCCGTGGGAAGGCTGAATGAGAATAGAGAGGAAAGGGGGCAGAAAGAGGGGAAAGAAAGCACCCTTTTTCCTTTCTGAAACCGTTGTCCCTTTTCAAAGTGAAAAAAAAAAAAAGAGAAGGTGGAGAGGGAGGCCAGAGGGGAAGAAATTTTCCTGCTACCTCATTAGTCTCCACTCACTGTAAGCTCCCAGCTGTGGCCAGCCTAGATCCCTCCCTTCTCGCCCCTCTGGCCTCTGCACCTAAATGTCTCACAACCTTTTTCCCAGCTGGAAACATAAATCAAGACACATTCAGAATTTAAAAAAAAAAACAAACAACAAAGCCAAAAAACAAACAAACATGAATAAGAATGGCCCATTTTCCTTTTTGGATTATGTAAAAACACATATAGCTGGTCTTCACTGCCTCTAACTTTCTGTGATTTCTAGCTGAAGTTTCATGACCCATGAACTTACTTTTCTATCTAAAAAACTTACTGGCTTTATTTTTTTTTCTTAATGGAAAAAAAGCTGACACCAGATGTTTCTTTAGAGCCTTCCCTGTCCTGAGTGAGTAAACACCAGAGACAAACAGGCTGTTCTGTCATCTTGCTCCTCTCCAGAACACCAACAGTTTTAACACTTAGTTAAGAAAAAGTAATCTAAACTGCTACCAACTGCATTTCCAGCTAATGATATGTAAGTCTTCACTTTTAAAATTAAATAAAAGTTTTGCTCATGAATAATCTGACTGTTTATGAGCAGTGTGGTATGATGCACAGATACAATAAAGCTCTTGTGCTGTCCGAGCCCTTGGCTCAAATGAGTGTGTCTCCTGGCCCAGGAAAGCAACAGCCTTTTCTAACAGCCGCCTGTCAGTATTTTTAAACCTTCTCTCCTAAAATAACATGTCGATGTTTGCCTACCTGAACTTACAGGAAGACTGAATGAAAATTTGTGGGCACACCACTGTAAATGGATTTTGTCACGGTTTTTATGATGTCATCAGATTATTTATCCTGCTGTGCGGAGAAACTGAGAATTGCGTTTCTCCCTGCAGCCCCCTGATCTCTAAAGGCATTTTTGAACTCTTTTTTTTTTTTTAACACCTCTGAAAGTAAGGGGTTGAAATTGTGGAGAGCAAACTACCCTTCCTGAGGTGAATGCGTTGGATCCATTCTGCCAGCTGGCATTCAAGCTTGCCATGTTGCTTACAAATATATCCCAAAGCAAACCTCAAAAAAACCCACCACACAGACAATTTTAATTCCTTCCCTGTCAGTAACACCACCACATTTTTTTGGCAGCTATGCATGGGACTGTGGCACTAGCTGGTATTTTATCTTCTACTCATTTTATACTAAAACATTTGAGAGAGATGAAAGAGAAAACAACCTCTCAGGTCCCAAGATATTTTTGTACTGAGACCACTACATCTGCAAATTACAGATACTTTAAACTTTTTTTCAGTTACAGAGACATAAAATATTAGATCACTGCATGGTTAGCTAATATTATTTTAATATCACCTTTCATGTAGAAAAATGTTACTTCTACCTCAGTCTTTGCTTAACAAGTAATTCAAAGAACAAATCTTGGGTGTAGGTGTTTTCTCAGCTCACCAAAATTATTTAAAATTAAGTTTCACTCTATCCTTGTTCTTTAGTCAGAAGATAGAGTTATGTATCTTCTGGGATCTACTCATCCATTCAAAAATAGATGCCTATTTTCACATGGACACAGGTAGGGTTTTTTTCCACTAGGATCCTCGTATGCCTCAGGGCAAGACCTAATTGTGTAAACCATTGTTTTCGCTATAGGCAGTAAAACACATTTATGCATATGTGCATTTTGCAGCACGAATTGTACCGGTCATTTGCATCATAATTCCCGGAGCAGCTCTTCTGCACAACCCCAGGGGATGAGCGCAATGTGTTTGTGCATGGTGAGGAGGGATTTCAAACTGCAAAAGCTGTCTGATACTGGTCTGGGGGACATCAGGGAGTGAGGAAAGTACTGTCTCCTACTGTCAGTGGAAGCAGACCCTGGAGCAAACGCTCTGTAGCTGGGAAGCCAGTTGCTTCATGCTGGGAAAAGTCCCAAGTGAGAACTAATGCACAAAAACTGTGGGTGATGTGGGGAGGGGAAGCTGGGACAAGGGAGGGAGCAGGGTCACTAAAATAGCCAGGAAGTCTGTCTGGAAACTGCTGTTTCAGTAGTGCCAATGTCTTCAACTTAATCTAAAATCTGATTTCTCCTTTGGTTCCCAGCAGTCTGTACAGTGCAGCCTTTCCTGTGGAAACGATGTGCCTGAGTTTGTACTTAAATAATACTTGCAGAACTGAGGGGCAGCCAGGGAGAAGGGCACCTTCTTAGAAAATGATATTTGTGAAACATTAAGATAGAACATGATAATTTGGAGGGCTGCATAAGAGCTGGGCTTTTGTGGCAGGGTGTCAAAAGCTGTTCCTTGTATTGTTTAGATTTCCTCTTAGCTTGCAGAGTAGCCCCACTTCCTTCAGTACTACAGCCATCCAGATGGATCAGGGTGATAAATGGTGAGAGACTGCTCTGCAATTTAGCTACATATGGAAAACATGCTTTGAAAAATGTGTTCAGTTGTCTTTTTAGAGGCGAATGTGGAGATTTTCTAATCTTAGACATATTTTTGAGTCTTTAGTTCAGTTTAGTTCAGTATACGCTTATGTCTTGATTCCACCAGAGTTAAATTTAAGATTAAATTAGTTTTGCAGTCAGGAAAAAAATGCTTTATTCTTGTTTGTTTCACATTTCTGCACCATTAATTCATGGTAAGATGAATTTTTGTGACATAAAGTGACTTTTTTGTTGTCCTCTCCCAGGCAGGACTTCATGGCAATGGCAGATTGAGAAGTGAAGGCTAGTTCCTGTCCACTTAGACAGAATTAGACTCACCAATGCTTCAACTTACACACCCAGACCACATTACTACAGCTGGCACTGAATCACCTGTTGCTGCTACTTTACTGCTGAAGGAACCAGGGTCAGACAGACTGGAAAACTCCACAGTCTGAAATGGTCTTTGAACTTTTGAAGGATGACAGCATTCATGTGGATGATCTGGATGTGGCCTACATCTCTGATAATATAATTACACTCTAAATAGAAAGCCATTAAACACTAGTTTAACTTTGGATAGAGATGCAAGTTATTTGAATATTAGTTTCCTGAGTGCTTAGAAAGAGCATATTAGCATTTGAGCATAATTTGATGTCATAAAAATGTGTGGCAACCTAGTTCATAGGCAACATGAGTAAGGATAAATGAATGAGGAGAGACTTTTGTGCTACTCACCAAAACACAGTGAGTCAGATGCAAGCCATTCACTTTCTCCAGTACCCAACAAAATGCCCATGCAGTAAGCAATTTCACACAATGTGAGGAACCTGATGCTGCTTTTTTGTATTACTGCAAACTAACAAAAAAAACCCAAAAAAACCCCTGACGAAGTGTTAATTTCTTTCTTAACTCAAATTCTGGGATGAGTTTCAGAGCACCAGAGAAATGGCAATACTCTCTTATGAAGTGTTAACAAGGTTGAAGTGTTGTCCAGGCATAGTTGCTCTGGAAACTCATGCTGTTGCTTCACTGTTTGTCATTTCAGGGGATGTTGGTTCTTACTATGTGGGGAGAGGGAGTGTTCTTCTTATTGAAGGCTGCATGGTCTTTTTGAGCAATCTTGGATGTCCACCCTAGCATGCAGCACAACGTCACATGCAATTAGTGCATCCAAGCAAAACATGGCCACAGGCCATAAAGAAATGGTGGGAATACCCATCCATGGGCTGAAGGAACCCTATTTTGCATGTACAAACCTTATAATCTGAGGACATTCTGAGGCATTTTGTGGGGTGTTCTATACTAAAACAGGATGTCTCAGGAAGTGAGTACACTGAAGAGCTTTAAGGATAAATTTACTTGTCTCTGGCATTATCAGTCTTAATAGTTTCTAGAGAAGATTC
>WAAE01012129.1:0-38637 GCA_013400495.1 Nicator chloris | reverse complement strand
TTATTTAAAGAAATCTTAGGGAACTGCTGTAGAACTGTTAGAGCTCTGTCTTTCATACTGGGCATTTGCATAGTGAAAGAAATTATGAAGTAATAATCTTTATATGTCACAACACGTAATATTCTGGAATTCTTAAGCAAGATTATGAAAGAATATTTATGATTCCCATTAGCCAGTACCATCACATCTGGCTTCAGCCTATAGCTCCAAGTCTTAAATTTACAGTTCTTGATTTCACTAATTGTTTTTAAGGATTTTTTTCACTGTTTTTTCGAAGGCTGGAGATACACAGCACTGATAGAAACAAAACTGGCAGTTCAGGACCTCTAAAGGAATAATTTCAGGCTTTTGACAAGCTCAGGTGAATTGAGTTGATAAGTTTGGATTCACTTTTTGAATGAAAGCTGTGATCCTGTGTTCTGGGATTGTAGAGGGACCTTCACACAGGTCTGGGACTGTTTTCAAGCTTTGGTGTTTGAAGCTAAGCATGTAAATACAATTGTCAGAAATTATTATCTGTCGATACTGTTACAGGGGTTTTTTTCCCTTTCTCTAGGAAGCTAGTTTTTGGAACCATAAGAATGTATTAAGAAAAGGAGTTAGCTTCACTGTAAAAATTTCACAAGGAATGGTGGCGAGGTTTATAGATAAACCAAGATTTATTATATGTAATCATTATTTTTAAAATAAGCTTCCTTTTATGTTGTCCTTTTTAGTAGAAGCAAATGATCCTGTAAAGCCAGCTCTTCAGTGTTGTAGGATAACAGTGCATTATGATGCAAAAGTCTGTTTTCATGCACTGGAAAATGTGCATACTTACTGCCTGCTTTGTGTTTTTTAAGGGCACGTTCCTTGGATTTTAAAATTCATTTCCTGAAAGGCAGGTTCAAGTGAGACTTGGAAGTAGATAGTACTGGTAAAGGGGGTTTGAGTTGTACCAGAAGGAGCTCACAGATGGATTGTAGGTCAGTGTGGTGTTTTGTGCCGGTGACTTTTATTTGTCTTTTAAAAGCACTTTGAACATAAGCTATTAGACTAATAAAAGTTTGAGCAGATCAGTTTTGTGCATCCATGTGCTCTTGCCCCATTGCCTAATGCCTTCAGATTTCAGTCTGGTGTCCCCACACCATCATCAGTACCTACCTGTTCTCCAAACCACCAAGTTCTGGACAAAAGAAAATAGGTGTGGTGAGTCCTTAGGAGCTTCACAAGTGCTAATCGATGCCTGGTACACTCACATTACAGCCCTTCCCTTACGGAGGGCACTAGTGTGCATCTGTTTCTTTTATTTATCTATTAATTTTAATGAAATACCTAAGAACTCACGCTTTTAAAGAACTTACTCTCTAGTCTTTGTCTAATTTGCCAAACAGTCTCAGCAGTAGTTAGAGCAGATTTACAGGCAACCAATAAAAGGTGTGATTATGTGATACTCACTTCCTTAGAAAACCAGATTAACAAAATAAAATTGTCCAGGCCTTCCTGGAGTGGGAAGCAGTATTGTGCATACAAAGCAAGAAGCTGCTGATTAGCAGTGTTATACCTTGCTGGGAGTTGCTGCCTCCACACACAGCTGGATTCTGAACTCCAGCTGATACCAGAGCTGCTGTGGTCACAAGAGGATATGAGGAAAAAGGACACTACAGGTAGGGAGCTGGGGAGGAAAATAAGTTTGGACATTTTCCGATATCAAAAGAGAGCTTTTATATAAAATGAGAGATAATTGGCAGGCACTGAGGAATGTAAAAATAGAAAGCACCAGAATGTTAGCAGCACTTTTTTTTTAAATGTACATTTTGATTTTGTTATTTTTTCCCTGAAAAGTATTGTTACATAAAACTATTTGAGTTTATCATGTAGCCCTCTAGATTTCTGTAGATCAGAATGAAACAGAAGGGTCTTTGCAACCATTGCAAAACATGGAATCTCTTTCTTACTGCTAGATATTCTGTTGTTTATATATTTAAAGGTGGCATTGTCTACACATTCATCAGATGAGCTGTATGTTCTACTGAATTGTTCTAGAGTCTTTGTATTTATTTATTTGGAGATTTGCCCTGGTTGAAGCCACTGCTGCATATCCGCAGTTTGTGCAATATACTGAAATATGAAAATAAAGTAACAAGTGCTGACATCTATATCTTCACCAGATTCTAGACTCATTCTTGTTAACTTGACAGCTTTGCCTTGTCTTGAAATATCTTGACTCCTGTAAAAAGAAAAATTATTTTCCTCTTTTTGTTCTTTGGGTTTTTTTTTCTGCTTTAGTGGAAGACCAAGTATTCCAAGCTGATTTTCAGGAAATCTGATACAGTACCTGAAGAGCTCCATCAGATGGTACAAGAAAGCTTTCTGACCTTGCGAGAACACAACTGTTTCTTTCAAGACCTTGTAAGGATCAAAGGAAAAGACTTTCTTACTCCAGTGTCTCGTATATTAATTGGAAACCCAGGATGCACTTATAAGTACCTGAACACAAGATTATTTACAGTTCCTTGGCCTACAGAAGGTTATGATATAAAATATTGCAGTCCTCAAATACACAATGCTTGTAAAGCACTAATGAGACTTAATGACTACTTGCATATTGAAGCAGTCAAGGCATTACAAGGACAACATTTGTTTGAGACCAAAGAAATTAAAGCTACTACTGCAATAGATAGGGAGCCAAGTTTTGCTACTTCTCTTACAGAGCAAGGGTCACTTTCAAAAGATCAAAGCAGTGTTTGTGTATCAGAAGATGACAGAAGTCTAAAGAACAGAACATCTTATAACTTGACTTTACTGAATTATATGGATCCACTGCAAATGCTGTACTTGAAACAAGAACCTTACTTTGGAATGGGGAACATGGCAGTGAGCTGGCACCATGACGAGAATCTGGTGGAAAGGTCAACGGTGGCTGTGTACAATCACAGCTGTGAAGGTGAGTGATGGGACTGGACCAGTCACAAAAATACCTGAAATCCCTGAAGCTCTGCTGTGTTCCCTTGTGTTCCCTTGTACATCAGCACACCTGCATGCTGGTCTAGACTTGTCACGTGCTTCTGAACACATTGTGGGACCTTTGGAACTTAAGCCTTATCTTTATTTCCGCTAAAACCTGCACAAAATACCTGTGTTTACTGCAGCTGGCTTAGCAGTTTTTCTCTAACAAGATTTAAAATTGGTGTCATTAACTCTCTGACTAAGAGCCAGGAAATCAAAATCTGTCAAATACCTTTCTTAGGTTAATGTACATGTATCCTGTAAAATGTTTCACTCTGTATGGGATCACCATTTTCGTAGTCTTATTTATTGTATACAGACTTGCTTTGCTTTATGCTGATTTTACTGCTCTTCTTTCTTTGGAAGGATCATTTTCAGATGGTTTTGGATAGAAATATTACTGTATTTACTTAGAAATATATGCATTTTGTCTAGGCACGGTGTAGTGTTCATGTGTGTTTTATGGAGAGCTTGCCAACATTTCTCTAGATGGGAAGGGTGGACACTGCATTAAAACAACCTTTGTCTGACAGGCTTTGCAGGCTCTTATTTTAAAACCAATTGCATACAGTATTTTAGGGGTGGTGGTGGTAAAAGTGCAGTTGAAGCATCATTAAATATTTCATTTTTAGTTTAAAGTCCCTGTCCGATTTTTATCTTTATTGAAGAGNCCTTTGTCTGACAGGCTTTGCAGGCTCTTATTTTAAAACCAATTGCATACAGTATTTTAGGGGTGGTGGTGGTAAAAGTGCAGTTGAAGCATCATTAAATATTTCATTTTTAGTTTAAAGTCCCTGTCCGATTTTTATCTTTATTGAAGAGCGGACATGAGGATTTCTTGTTTTTTTTTTTTTTTCCTAACAATGCTTGAACAAAAGCTTAAATATTTTTTTAATGACTCTTAGTTTTACAAACATAAGGTTAGAATTTAGACACTTGATTTGAATTTGCAAATGTTCTGTTTCATAATTCACAATGGATTTTTTCTTCTTCCAAAAATCCTGCGATGTTTGCTTTAGAACAGGGGAAGAATTTGCGTTGACTTCAGTAGGTTTTGGCTAAAGACTGGGATATAAAAATAATAGTTTATACTCCCATGTGCATTCTCTTATTGGTTTTGTTATTAGTTTTGAAACTCTGTGTCACTTTGTTACTTAATGTGCAACTGGAGTCATATTATTTACATTTTCCTGGATATAAAACATCAACTGACTTAGCAAATTGAGTAGAAGAGATTTCCTGACTGGTAAAAGTGTAGTTTTCTTCATGAACTTCTTTCTGTCTTATTTGTCAATGGTGTCAAGTAGAAGTGTTGGGATTTTTTTCCATTAGTACTGTAGAGAAATATTTTTTCAGTAGGATTTTAAATTAAAGAAACCTAAACATGAACTTGAAGTAATAATACTGTGTATGAGTATTTATTATAGTATGCTTAAATCTTTTTTAATTTAACATAAAATTTGCATATGGAGGGGGGAAAAAAGTGAGTCCCTTTAAATTCAGAGAGCTATAAATTAACAAAAATGAAAGCTGTCATGTTTTTTCATAACTCTTCAGTTGATTTTGTTTCTTTTATTCAGCAGGTTAAATAAGTAAATTATGGTGTTTTAAAACCACTGCAAATTCTGTAGAGGATTTGATTGATGTGGGTAAAAAGAAATATTTTATATATTTAGGCTAAAAACTATTTTGATATCTATGTACAATTAATGTTTTTTGCCAAATACAAGGTTTTTTTCATAAACACACTTAAAATTAACAGTTTCTATTTTTTATATTCTGAAAAGTTTGGAAATAGACATGAAAACAAAGAAAGCAGGATTTTTCTAGTAAATAAATTGATTGTTCCATCATTAAAAAAAAAATAAAAGTCACTACTTGATATTTTTCTGGTTTTGCGTTGCTCAAGTTGGGTTCTTTAGCTTTAGAGGGAGTGTCAGGTGCCTGCCATGGCTGCAGAGCATCGTGGGGAGATGTCCTGCAGTCCAGCTCTGTGTGCCAGCAGTTCACTGCCATCTGTGTTCGGGGTGTGGTTGTCACTGGATATCCCTAAAGCACCGACCTGCTTATTCATAAATTGGAGGAAATGGATCCTGTTTATAGCCTAGGAATATGGTTTTGTAACTGAAGTGTCAGTAAATATCTGTTTGCGTTAAAGTTTTGTACCCAGTACATCCAAGAGGATTTGATTTTTGAGAAGTAGATTGTCTTTTTGCTCTTCTGATTTTCTGTTTACAGCATTCCAATGCTGGTGGTTATAAGCTCATCAGTGTTTATAATATTATTCTTTCCAGTTCTATATAATGTCAATGTTTTGATGGTTTCTGCAGTTCACAAAGACCTTCAATATTTACTATATTATCAGGTCTCTGTAACTATGAAACATGGGGATCTCCAACATCTTTTGAAGAATAGTTATATCTTTGTCGAATCATGTCTTGACTTCTCTTCTTATTTTCCACAAATACGTTTTTTTTTATGCTGACATCTTTTATTAGTACTTACTCTGTTAATTCATTTAGTATGGAAATAGCATTGAATTCTCAGTTTAGTGCTGAAAGACTGTCACAGAATCATTACAGAATACATAATAAAAAGAGTAGATGTGGTCAGAATTATTTTGTTGCAGCTCTTTTTCCTAAGCAGATGTAGATGAGCTGAATTAGTAATTTTCTGGGAGAAAACACTGATTCTTTGGGAAATGCAAACACAATTAAGCATGTTGATTTTTGTTAAAACTGGCTTGATTCTCTTTTCTGCCAGGTCTTGCACGTTTGTTTTGTCAGCTCTCAATTCCTCCAATCCTCACTGGTCTCTGAGGTACTGCAGACACTGAGGCTCTGTGGAAGCTCGGGCTTCCAGAGCTGCGGGGCTGCTGCTGATGTACCCTGCTGCAAATGCAGAATCCCCAGGTTGGCAGAGTTTGAGCAGCAGGAGCCCTTGGAGTCAAGCAGTCTTACTGAGCTTTGGCAGCTCTGTCTGACTGCTTAGAGATGCACAGCTCAGGTTATTTGGTTTTCTTTTTACTTTCATTTACATCTTTATATCAGTATTTGCTTTGTACCTACTGACTGGATTAAATGGCGTTAAAGCAGATACTGCGGTAATTGAAACAACTTGTTTTCTTGTTCATTTGTTCATTGTTTGATGCCATAATGAAAATTTCATGTTTGAAACTTTGATCAGTATTAATTGGAGTAGAAACAGTTTTCAATATGCCAGAAAAGAAATTCAGACATCAACATAAAGATATTGGAACAAGCTGATATTCTAATTGGTATCAGTGTTTATTTTCTTGTTTCCAGTGTAAAACTCTTTCAAAGCAACTTCAAATGAAGTACATTCCTAACAACAAAATAAGGTAAACATTTTGCTTTTACTTACATTGTATTAGGTTAAGAGTAGGTTGTCAAATGATGAGAATGGAGCATCATAAAAATTTGAGTGGTTTCCTTTTAGTGTGTATGCTGCAGAAAAGCACATGAGTGGTAGTCAGGGTGCATATTCAGAACTGAAAAGGTTACAGAATGTGTGTTCAATTATACTGCCACTAACAGTATTTGGAATTAATTTGTTTTCAGAATTTATCAAGGAACGGGAATTTCAAATTTTGACCAGTTCAGCATTTCTAATAACACATTAGCTTACAAGTATCCTGTCGCCTGAGAGCATGACGGTAAAAAAATTGTTCAGGATTTTAATATAGTAAGCTAATAACCCATATTTATTTCCTGCTGCAGTTCTAAAGGTGGATTGCAATCCAGTAGAATAAGGGCATTTTCAAAAATTGGATTTTATCCATGAAAAGTTCCTAATGAGTAGCTTTCCATCAGGTCAGTGTAAGTTTTGTAGGAAGTTTTATTACTTAGCAGAACACTAGTTGATTCTAAATCTAAAGATGTTCCTTGAAATAGAGACTTATTTCAGTTATGAACTTACAGGAGATAGAAAAAATTGTAAACGCATGAAGTGTGTCCATCTTTCTCTTACCTAGATTTCCCACAGAGAAAGAGATTAAATAAGTAGTTTTCTCTAGATTCTTTAGCATGTCTAGTTTGTTTTCTTGTTCTGAGGCCTACCTGCTGTTGAGCTCTACACAACTGGCTCTGTCTGCTGACAAGGTAATGTTAAAAGATTTAACAAACTTGCTGTTAGATGCAGTGATGACTAATCTTCAAGGACCTTTTGTGCTTGTTTCTTTTGTAAAATGCTGTTAGAATGTTTTTATTCTGAAAGTTAGAAGCAACATCCTGGCATGTAGCCTAATAATGGCTATTTCTTTTAATAAGAATAAAATAAAATAATTGAGAAATAAAATAATAATTGGGGAATAAAAATAATTGAGATGCACTACAGATGTATGTTTCCCCACCATATTAAAAAAAATCCTGAAACTACAATTGTTCAGTGCTGAAGTCAATCTAACTTTGTTGACCAGTAACCCTCTTTATGTACTGCTTAATGGATAAAAGTCATGGAATAGATATTTTTAGCAGGAGTGGAACAATTTCTATTTTCATTAACAAAACAGAAATAACTACTTGTAACAGAAATAACAAATAGTATGTAGAAAAATTTGTATTACCTTTTAAAAAATGAGTAAATGCATGAAATGGTCACAGCTCTAACTTGTAGGGTCTGACCAGTTTGATTTATGTTCTGAGCGTCACAAATTTTTAATGATCCACTAACTTTCATAATAATAGACTAGAATCCCTGTTGTCTATAAAGAAATCATCACTTGAATAGACTGTTGTAGGTTGTGGGGTTTCTTTTGAACATGTTCTCACTGATCAAATACAGCCTCTCCTTCAGAAATGAAGGGGTGACAGAATATTGTTTGTTCTTATTTTAGTGCTTTTGTTCCTGATTTATCTTGATACAGCATTCCAAACATGAATTGATAAGAACATTGTTGGCAAAATATTATGATTTTTTTGCTTTTGCGAATGTCAGTTGCAAGAAAAATTTAAAAGGTAATAGAATTTAACCTTTTAGACTGTGGCTTTTCGGTAATGAGATAGAGGAAATAACTTTGGGTAGATACTTCTTTCCCGTCAGCTGCTGAGAAGCAAAGCATGCTCTGCTTCTTTCACTTCTTGCATGTAACATATATAAATTGCTATTGAAAGACAGTGATAATTTCTGTATTTGTTTAATTGAGGAACATGTGCCCAAATTCTTTTACATTCTGGAAAAAATCAATCCATAAAAAAATAAAATAACAATGGTCAGTTGGATTTAATGTTGAAGTAAATGCTTACAGTCCTTGGTCTTAGCAATGTGTTGGCAGTGATTCTATTGTCTTAAGAAATGGTGTGTAAAGTTACATTTAGGATAGAATTTGGCATTACAGTTTGACTGGAATAGAGATCATTTAGGTTTCAGAGCATCAAAAAAGTCTCAGACTCGGGAAGATTTTGGAGCCGAATAGCAAAGAAACCTTTCAAGGCTACTTTTACTTTCTGTGCTCTGGAACAATAACCAAAGTAGTTCCAGGAAAACAAGTTTCATATTGTTCTGAACCTAACCCTGACCCAAACTTGATAAGATCAGATCTAAGTGCTGGAACATCTCTGAAATTTGAGCTGTCTAGTTAAAAGCATAATGCTGTGGCCAATTTTCTGCAGCTACATTCTCTCTTTCGTGGTTCTACCATAATTACAGGTTTGATGAGGTATTGTTGTTATGTTGTGGTAAGCTTTTTGCTTCATTGCACCATTTTATTTGGGATTCCAGCATAAAGGTTTCTTGCAGGCCCAAGTCTGGAAGCCTCTGCTGACCAGAATTCAAATCTGCACATAGTTTTGTTACAATTCCATTAAATAGTTTATATTTGACAGTTTCTCCATGGCTTACTACAAAATAAGTTCGTGTTCTTAAGGTGATGGATATGTGATCCATGATTTATTCACATGTTTTATTCTCAAATACTTACGATTTAGATGCATCTAATTGTTTTCCTTTAAATGGCAATTGTAACTATATCAATAAATATACAGCATCCAGTCATTCTTGAAGTGTCATAGAGAATTTAATAACAACTTCTTTTTATGTAAAAGTTTGTCAGTGCTACTTGGGGATATGCCACAAATGTTAAGGTGTCTGCTTTTCCCTTGCTCTCAGTTTTGGGGTAGCTTGCATGTAAAAGCAAGTAGCAGCTTGCTTCCATTTGTTACCAAAATAACATGGTAGGAGCAATCACTTTCAATTGCTGCTGATAATTATAAGGTGCAATAATTGAGAATACAAAGAAAAGGAGACTGTGATCTGTATTTGAACTCAGTACTTAAGCAATAAAAAATTTATCAAACTGCAAAAAATAAGTCATTTTAACGAGCACATTCCAAAGGTGCTGGATTTATGAGGAGACCCTGGGAAACTTTGATTGAAATTGCTGTCTCTGATTGTAGTTCTATATTTTATTGGTGCCATATTGTGAACAGTGCTGCTGCCAAAGTGAATGGGAAAGCAGCATAACAGAGAGAGTTAACCCAGAAAGGTTACTTCTTTTTATAATATCCATGATGTATTGCATTAAAAATGCCTTGAAAGCCATCCTATTTGCAGGTTTCAGAAAACATTTTTCTTAAATTAAGTTACGATTTATCTGAACAGAGTAGAAAATATGAAAGCCCCTTGAAGAGTTTAGTATTGATTTTTCTGAGTATTTGCTAGCTCTTGTTTTCTCATTTGTGTGCTCCTTGATGGAAGGGCCTAGAGCTGCTCCTGAGCCAGAACTTCACTTGAAGGAGAACTGCAGCAGTGACGGGAGGGAACTTGGGGACTGTAAGAATTTTCACTTAAGAACATTTAGATTGGCTCTTTAATAGGCTTTGCCTCTCTGCTTCCTGAATGTAGACAACATTTCATTGACATAATAGTTAATAAATTGTCTTAATTTTCTAAAGGCTGCCCCCAGCTAACCTGCAGTAACCATGTGAGGTAAATGACATGAATATTTTAAAAGTGGGAGTTTGTAGTCACACTTTGTGTCTGCCTCATAATAAGAGCTATACATCTTTAATATTTTTCTTCTAGAACTAAATTAGGACAAAGTTTTAAAAATTATTACATGAAAGCACATTTCAAGTGGACAGTGAAATGGACACAGTTACTAAGTTGTAAGCAAGAATTGGGGATGGTGCATAGTTAATTTCTAAGTGTTCACTGCTGTTCTTTGCCAACTGCTTATTAAAACTTCATCCCTGCTCTGTCAAAATGCACTGTTACTTAAGCTGTAAAACTGTTACACCATAGCTCCCAAATACCTTGTTATAAATGCTGACTGTATCTTTCAATTTATACTGCAGTGAAGTAAGCTTATGAAAATAGTTCTGAGGGATTAAGCTCTAAATACTATTTCTATGCAGTGGATTATTTTTTCCCAAGCTCAACACGTTCATGTTGCATAATGATAAGAAAAGTGTTGTGACAAATGTATTGAAGCTTCATTGGCTCTTGCACATGTTATCTAGCATGTTTGACTAGTAATTTTGAGAAAAGAATGACAGAGATGGTTCCAAGATTTGCTTTGTTGGTCTAGACTGTGTTTTGTAACCATTATTTCACCTGACTTTTCCTCAGTTTATGATTTGGTGAAGTTGCAAACACATAAACAAATTAAATTGTTCCTAAAATGCTTGGGCAGTTTATGGCTTGAAATTCTTTCAGAAGTTATCTATTATTATATCAGTGTTGCTGCATTTTTTGATTTTTTTCTTCCATGCCTGTAGTTTTAGTAATAAAATTAATTTAGTGATGCTTAACTGAAACTCCCCTTACATGTGCTTAAGAATGTCAGAAAACCTTGAGTCCATTACAAGCCTTGACTTGATTAGCCTTCACTTGGTAGTTAACTTAAAGTTTTCATCTTGGTAAAGTTGGTTGCAAAAAAATTCTTGATCTCATATGTTTTGTTTTTTTTTCTTTTACCTTTTGCATACTTTTGAATTTGGAGATGATGATTATAGCAAATGGAGACTATGGAATCTTTAAGCCTGTTAAGATTGTACCGATATGGGATATCTTCACGTCTAAAGCAGATTTTGTATTTATGGTTCTTACCTGTTCCCTCATTTTTGTGGTCTCTTTCTCTCTCTCTCTCAAGATTCAGCCATACAAGAAAGCCATGAACAAGAACTGAAGGGAAGAGATCCAGCTGTTTGGCACGTAGGCTTGAAGGTAGCATGGGACATAGAGACACCTGGATTGGCAGTACCACTTCACCAAGGAGACATCTACTTGATGCTTGGTAATTTTCAAGGATGAAGAACTTGAACTTTCTGTTGAAAATAGAGAAAATTACACTTATATTAAAATAAGTTCCCATACCTTCCTTACAGTTAGGACTTTTCTTATTTAGAAAAACATGAAATCTAGAGTATATAGTAAATTCCTCCTACTCTGCCTACTTCCTGAGTATTTTGGGAACTTTTTTTTCTTAATGTTTCTTTTACTTTACAGCTAAGAAAGAAATAGTCTTTTTTACCTCTTCTGTCTACTGTGCAGTCAGAATTGCTAGTCCAAGTTAGGCTTCAGGCCATAACTAGAATTTCCCCAGATCTTGCCAGAAGTTATGCTGTATCTGTCCCATCCCTGTATTTCTAGATTATTTTTGTATTCTTAATGCACTTTTTCTGACCATCTCTTATGTTGAACAAATAAATTTCTGTTCTTCAGCTTGGCTTATCAAGTGACACCCATATTATGTAAGATGGGAATGAATGTCTTAAAGTTTTCTGGTACCATGGTCCTCGAGGTTTCAATCATTATGCCAATCTGTGCATATTTTATTAGTCACCAGTTTTACATATGACATTTTTCTCCTGCTACTATGTCTATATTCAAACATGCTGTTTTCTAGTAGTGGGATTATACTAAGATCATAATGAACACAGCTGTCTTACTCCAAGAATGAGTCTCAATGTCTCAAGCGTAGAGGATTAAAAAAAGAAAATTAAATTGAGTTAATTTGCTTGAGCAACTGAGCTCATGTGCTAAGGTTTATCCATTGAAAGAAACGAAGCGAGAACTGTTGCTAAGGTTTGTTGGCACAAAATCTGTTGCTTTCTCTTTTGACTTCTGTTTCTCTTGGTTATCATTTTTGTTAAAATAAATTTAGTTATAAATCACACAAAAACAAGAACAAGGCTTCTGACAGCATCATGTTGGCCTGTTTAGTGTCTTGGCTTGACAGACATCATCTTTGAAGACTGAGAGCACTTGCAGAGCTCCCTGCTTATATGACTGTGACTTGGAAGGCATATTCCGTGGAATTCCCTTGGAATGACTTGTCACACTCCCAAAATTATGGGCAGAACAGTCTTTTGAACTTTACCTTTCACAGTTTACATACTAAAAACAATACCTTTATAAGCCATCATAAAAACCGTGTACCATTCCTTGTTCTTGGTTATCTGATCAAATCTTCTGCACTGCCATCAGGGAAGTGTCATGTGAAAGCACTGGACTAACTGTGCTCTGAAGTATTCAGACATGGAAAGATCAGGTGTTAAGATGTGAGATCCTTTGGCTTAGTGGTCTGGATGTGTCTCCCTTTTTTGTAAGAGTATAAAGCAGAAGCCTAAAGGGAAAGAGGGATAGTGAAAATGAAGTTTAAGTGGCAGCTAAACATTCCTAGAAAGGTTATTATAATTATTTTCGTGCAATAGCAGTTAGGGCATCAAGTAAACTTCTTATCTGATCCTTCCTGACTGGAAACTTTGAGCATATAGAGCAACGCTGGCCAACAGATTCAGAAGGTAGTGAATAAAAGAAGGGGACTAGCTTTAGTATTTTTATTGCAAAATACTGTAGATTGTAGTTGATTGAGTTACCAGATCGTAAGGGTGTTTTTTATTCCCTAGTGGCATTTATATAGTAACTAAAGTATTTTCAGAGATTCTATATGAAGGGTAGATCAGAAAGTTAGTTTATTTAATGAGTAACATCATGAGCATGTTTAGATGGAAACAAAGGATATATTAAACATTCTTTTGAAGATGATGTGTAAATCACTTTCTTATTAATACTTTTGAAGAGCTACAGATTTGAGCTCTGTAGGCCAGGTGTTTTTTTAATCTCTTCTGCATTTCCACCGTCTTTGTATTTCTTTTCAATTACTTGGAAAAAAAAAATTACTCCTCTAAATAGTCTTAGAGGGTATTCTCAAAATGGCCCTTTTATTAGGTTTCTTTGTGTAGCAGAGCTGCCTTTATCATTTTGACTTGGGGTGAAAGACAATATAAGGAAACACACACAGTTTTAGTGCATTTTTTACTGTTCAGATTTTTTGCGCTAATTTTTAAGAGGGAACATCTTGAGGATGCCATCTAAAAGACAATATGAAAACTCTGTAAAAAAGCAAACTTTTGTCAATAATAAAAAAATAATAATTTGTCTTGCGCTTTTGTACATGCTGTATTCCAGAACGTCATTTCAGTAAGCAGAGTCCTCTTACTGGCATTATGTTAAAAGCAGTGGTAGAATGCAAGACATGCAGAAAATAGAACATGGAAGAGTTCTGCAGCTGGTGGTGGCTCATGTACAGGCACTGGTTGATAGGACTGGCAGGATTGGTTGTGACCACCACTGGCTCATCCACCCCAGCACAGAACTCAGCCACTCTGTAGGTCTGTCCTTCCAGTTGTTGGAACGGTGTTGTGTTACTGCTTTATATGAATGTTGCAAATGCTGAAACATCACATGCAATGTGCTTATAATTTAAAAATCAGGTCCTATCAATTCCTGTACCTGTAATACCACTAGTACTTCCTGTGCTACACACAAATCTATATAAGAAAGTGTGGTAACTGGATGTTTCTTATAGTAACGTGCAATTACAGTAACTTGTAAATCAAGATCAATGGGTAAAGTAACAAAAAAACCTAATTTTTTTCTTTTTAGCATTTCTAGAAGACATTTAATAATGTTTCTGTTCCTCTCTTCATTTGCTTTATAAATGTTTTCTGTTATTCTATAAAATGCCTTATAATTTAAAATTACATCTTCCTTCTCAGCAGCCTTCTTCAGATGAAATCATGACCCATAATTTAGATGTATGTTAATACTAAACATAAGGTGATCACATGCATTCTTCTTTTAAACTATTCAAATAATATAAATATATATTTTTAAGCAAAACCAACAAAAACTCAAAATTACTTTCAGTAAGACAGATTTTTAAAAATAATTTTTTTGGTCTTTTCTTAATATGAAGAAAAGTCTGGTGAATGGCTGCAAGTCTGCTGCCTAAAAATTCAAATCTAAACTTTATATCACTCATGAAACGGAAACACTTTAGCTCAATTTAGAATAATATATTGGTCTGCAGAGGAAGTGCACACTGAACCCTGCTGTCTCAAGTACACAGTCAAGGGGTGTCTAATATGAAACGTGTTGGGTGCATGCAGTAAATCCAAAACGCGTGGAGGTGAGCAAAGGGCCCCATCTGCTCTGTCCTAGAGCACGCTTAACTAGGCTTGTCATGGTCCTGCTATTAAATTGGAATTTTCCCCCTAATCTTTGAGTTAGACATGACCAGATTTGCAAGCAGATTTACAATTTTCACTAATTTTCCTACCATGACTTCAAAACATACTTAACAAAAATACATTCTGGACTCTTTCAAAGGCAGATTTACTTTTCTGCAGCTGTTTCCCATAGATCAAACTCTTACTTGAAGGTTAGGGTTTTAAAACAGCATGAAGATGAACTTTGAATCTTATACCACTCCCCACCCCCACCAAATTATAGTTTGAGAAGCATCAAAAAATTATTTTCATAACCAACCAGAAGTAGGTTGCACACATTGCAGAGGATGGCTTGTGGTTAAAGATAAGTATTTAATGGAAACACTTCCACATGTATGTAGTGACTCATTAAACTATTTCTAGATATTTAATCTGCTTCTGTTTTCACAAACTAACTTGAACCCTCTTTGCTCTCTACCATCTTGAATGTGTTGGAGCTTTTCACTCCCCCTTTTTTTTTTTTGAGTCCACATTTAATCCAAATGGTATATTCCCTACTATTAAGACTTAGAACTCCAGAAACGTATTTGTCATTACCAACATATTTCTTTTAAATTCATTATTTTTTTAGTTTTTAGACTTTTAATTCATTCTGGTTTATTTGTGCATGGTTTTCTTGTTTGTTAATGGTAGTTAAGAAAATTAATAGCAAAAGTCCACTTCTGTTTGTAGATATTTATGATGGTTAGAATATCAAAGATTTTGCCAGTTGCTTTAAACACCACTGTACCTTTTATTTGCCTCTTGAAATAGATAAAAGACAACTGTCTAAAAAGTTCAGGAGCAACATTTTAGAGAAGATAGAAAAGACTATATAAATCCCTGTTGGTAATTCTGGGAGCCATTTTTCGTTGTGGTTTGTATTTTCCTGGGAAATACTTTACCTCCAAGTTTAGGGCCTTTAGCCCCCACTCCTTTAAGGATTGTCTAAGAGTTTCTTATCTTTCTACATTTATTTGTAGAAATATTTATTTTATTCTATATTTATTTTTCTATATTTATGTTACCATAGTCTGCAGTGACATGGGTGTTCCTCATCTCACTGATCATTAGTTCAGTAGCAGAGTGAGAATTAAGTGTATGTGTGTTATTTCAGTGTTTGTACACAGACATATCCATTAGTCTGTTCTTTTGACAAAGGCTGTGTAAGCACAGGCCTCTCAGTGCTGCTGCTGGAGCCCAGGTAATTCAGGTGTCAGAAGAAAGCCCAGTCAGTACAGTGAGGGAGGGACAGATCTGCCATGTGAACTTGCCTCCACAATTAAAAATCGCATATGCATCATCCAGGTTCCAAAATGTATCTGCTATCTGTAAATAACAGGAAAATCACTGAGAAGTTTTACTGGTAGAGGGGTCCCACGTCGAGAATAATGGCCTGCATTCTGTACTGAAGGGTCTCTGCTTTGGTTTTGCAGAGCTCACGGGTCAGTGCTCAGTCGTGTAAAACTGAGGTTGACTGCTTTAGAGTCGTTTTTTACTGAACCCCACAAGAGCACTGTGGTACTTCCAAAATGGGTAACCAAGCAATGAAACAGCTTTGGTTTGGCTCTGAAACCAAAATAGTGTTCTGGGTGTAGTGTTCTGTAGCTGAATAAAAGCTTTTAATGCCAGATGGACAACGGCCAATTTAACAAAGAGTGATTTTTCTTTTCAGTTAATATATATTTAGGAGAAACAGAAAGCAAACCTTTGCCACAATTTTTTAAGACCTCAAATGTATTTTTTAATATGCTTTGAGGCATGCAATCAATGAAGCTTCAACTATTTTTGTACAATTGGAGTTTTAGATTAATTGTAAACTCTTAAAATTACAGGCTTCTTTCTGAGATTGATAAAGGATTAATTGCTTCCAGTTGGAAGCAATTCCAAGGTGGAGCTCTACAATGAAAGATTTGCCAAGGGTTTGAATAAAGGTGCAAATCAAAATGTAGTAAGTCTATGTTTGCTACATACAACCACAAAGAATGGACACTGAAAGGGGTAGTAGAAATGTTTGTTTGTTTTCTGACACAATTCTTCTTGAAAGTGATTGTGGTATTTAAATATTGTGATGTCCAGAGATGATAATTCTGATTCTGTGGCCCTTGCAAGACTGGATTCTGTGCAATTTACCCTCATGTGTGTCTATAGGAAACAGTTTTTTCGTAACTTCTTTTTTTTTGTTTTGTAGCTTTTTTTTTTTGAGAACTTTCAGTATTTTTAGTGATTTGGGGGAAAGAGATTGTAACTTCCGAGTAGTCTGTTTAGTCTCCTCAGTAATCTAGGCTCAGTAATCTTCTCAGCTTTGGAGGAATTGATTTGTTTAGTTGAACTTTCCCTATAAGAGGTGGGAAAATGTCACTTCTAAACTGTCTTGGAGAAAACTAGTGTAAGTAGAAATATTTCTGACTCTAGGATAGTGAATAATTATTGTGCACTGCAAAACATTGGAGCAATGACTGAATTCTCTAAGCATTAAAGCAATAAAAGCAGTGTACTTAATTCCTATTCAACCAGATTAACTTTTATTATGTATAATTTTTCCCTGTACTTAAGGTTTTCTAATCTGTCCCTAGATGATCTCAATATGACACATCAGCACTGTGTTCTGGCTGGTTTATCACCTCGGTTCAGCTCAACTCACAGGGTGGCAGATGTAAGTATCAAAAACATTTCACTGTTTGGTCCCTCGTCAAACCAATATCCTGGTGCCATGGATGCAGCACCGTGGTGTCTTATCAGAATTGTGGTTCATGTTATGCTGATGACTCAAACTCTCTTCATTAACAATTGCTGTTTATTTTTGATTGAGATACACTTGGTTCTGTATTGGTAATTGGCCTTAACTCCCAGGTAGGCTTATCAGGTGTGAATTGAGAATGTGCTGCACCACACCTCATGGAGTGCTGATGAAATACAGTTGAGAAATACAAATTTTCTGAAGTGGCCATATATTTTATATATTTTATTGTATTTTTATAGTCTTCAAGAGGAACATTGGAATACATACTTGGACAGTGTGAACTGGCACTCCAGAATTTACAGACTGATTCTGATTCAATGGCTTTGTCTTTGAAATCACTGGAAGCTGCAGTGGTGAAGCAAGCAGAAGAAATACATAATGAGGTGAGATGATCTGCACTGAAAATACTTCAGCCACGTCTGAGCAGCACAGTCTCCTCATGGAGTTAATGGCAATTAAGCATTTTCAGCTGCTTACAAGGCGTTGCTTTGTATGAGTTTGCAGTGTGGCTTTTATGGGAACACTAATTGGGATTATAGTGGAAGATTTCATTTTTCCTTCTTAAGATCCCTCTGCTGGTAAAGTAAGAGAAGTTTCACAAAATACTGCACCAGAACTGACAGTGTGGTGGTCAAACAGACTACTCTAGCACTTCTCTAACAGAAAGGAAGAGAGAGAAGGGATTAGAGGGGAAGGAGCAGGTAAATTTTTTCAGTTATTCCTCTCTGGTTTTTGTTGAACTAGGTTTTTGCATAATGCCATGGGTGGCACAATTATGAGTGTGGGCTCTAAAGTATGTTCTGAAGAAAATACAGTGGAAATAATTGTGAGGAACATATTTAAGCAGGTCATTTCATGCTACAAAAGGTACAAGTGTATTAATGCACTTTGAGAAGATTCCACTGAAGCTAGCAGTGCTTTCTTGCTTGGAGCTGTGCTGTATTTCTACTAAGATAAACTAGAAGCTCTACATAGGTCATTTGCACGCAAATTAGAATTAGTGTAAAGTGTTTAAGTTGCTGTCTGCTGAGGAATATAATATTGTGTAGTGCTACTAAAACTTTGTAGAACACATTTTTATCTGTATTGTGTTTACAGTTGGTAAAATGGAGCATAATGTTGGCAAAAGATTTGCGCCCTTGACTTTTACCAAAACAGCTCCTAGGGCAATTTAAAGAAGTCTGATGCATGCAGGGGTTTACAAAACATTAATCAGGCTCAGTCCATAAAACTACACGCATATGTGGTTTGCACAGCAAGGGCCACAGGCACAGCTGGTGTAAATTTGCACGGGTCCTTTAACATCAAAGCCATGTGCTGTTTACATCAGGTGAGAGAGTAGCCCCTGGTGTTTGCAGTCACCTGAATAATTTTGCAATGTGACATACAGGGATGTTTCCTGTTACACATATGGGATATACTGTAACAGCAGTCCTTGTTTAACTTGTACATATTGTGCACTCTAGTAGACACACTGGATCTGTATTTAATTTGAAAAGAGACTACCCATCCACCTATTTTAGTATTCTTTTCTTTTTTTTTTTTTAATTTTTTATCCCAAGGTCAAATCTTCACTTGCTATTAGAGTGCTGCTTAAATTTCATTTATTGCTGCACAAGTAGACACAATTTCTAGAGGCTTATCTCTGTGGTAAATGCCTATTTCTTTTTCAAACATCACTGAGCTGAAAATATAAAGACCTGTGAAGCTGATGCAACTTTTCTTGCATATAAAAGCTTCCCACTTTCCTGTATGATAAATCTTTGTCTTTTCAGGCACTAATACAGGTTTTAAGTTCAAACTTTATCAGGCAGGTGGGAGAACAAGAGACTGTTTTGTTTCTTTAAAGAATCAACCTACTTACTGATGAAAATGAGCCTTTCATTTCACTCTTAGTTTGTTAGCAATATTTGATGCAAAATCAAAATAGTGCTGAAATCCAAATCTCCATAGGATTAATGGAATACTGCTATGCAGTTTCCCAGTTTTGCCTGTGTATTTCTTATATACAGTTCTTCGTGCTATTCGTAAAGCTCCTTGCAATTTTTTCCCTCTTCCTCCGAACCAGAGATCGTAAGCCTGAAATGAGATAATATCTAGAAGTGATGATATTGTTGTATTTTATTTTTAGATGTTGTCATAACTGAAGTTCGTCAGTTTTAACTCTTATAACTAGATGCAGCCATTCTTCTTGGTTCTTCATCTTCCTGAAATGCTACGGGTTCATTCTTTTTACCCCCTTGCTGCTCCCTCCAAAGCAATCATCAGAGAACATTAACCAGAACAGAACCATCACAGTACCAAGCTAAAATATACTAGTTTAGCAGATTCACAGTCTATGCTGAAATTAACTGCTCTGCCAGATGAGGCCTGGATGAATTATCTGTCTGCTCGAGGGAAAAAGCCTAAGAGTGGGTCTGAAAGAATGAGGAATGATTCTGTGCCTTCACTTTTGTACTCCTGGGCAGGAAAATTGACTTGCTGTGCTGATAAAGTGTGTTTGAACTGAGGATCTGAAGCATAGGTGGAGACTTCATTTTTTTCCAGTTTTATGGTGGGCAGAGAAATCTCTAAAAGAGTATCTGGGGGGTGTCCTTACTTGATGTTAGATTTCCCAGAGTTCATTTGTCAGGGCCCTGTCTTGGATGTCTTGACAGAGGTATTCCTGTTGGAAAAGTAAGATGCTAACCTGAGGAGGATTTTAGCATCTGTACTGGGCAGCCAGGTGGACATTTAATATTTCTTTAAACCTAGCTTTGTTGTCATGGTCTCCCTCACTACAACAGCCTTCAAAGGAATATCTGAGTAATTGCAAGGTATGTGCTTGTGTTAGATGTGTGTCACTCCGCTCCCAGTGTGTGCTTTGTAGTTGTAAGTAGAGATAACCTTAATTAAGGCTGTTCACGTGCAGTTTGTCTGCGTAGCTTATGGCCTTGCAGCCTGAACAAATACTGCAGTGGCAGGGGTGAAGCAGGGTGAACAGATGTAGTTACCTGGCAGCTGTGGAGTACAATAGCCTGACAGCTCGCACACAGTCACAATCAGATTGTTGTTTGGTCAGGAATAATTTATCCCAAAAGAAATGATCTTGCACAATTCTCTGAATGGGAACCTGTTGCTCCTACTACTACTTTCCTCCTGCTTGGCTTTCCTAAGCATGTGCAGCTGCTGAGTACATCTCAAACAGAGCTACAGGGCACCTGGGGAAAACCACTGGCAACTAAAATAGTTTTAAAAGAACTAAATACTGCTGGACAGATCGTGTCAATGCTCATATATATAAAAATAAATCTGCAGAAAAGATTTTCACCAGCCTGTTCTTCACATTTCAAGGAAAATTTTTCTTGCCCTCACTAATGCAAAATCTGCTAATAGTTCATGTTGGTGTGAGGTACTTTCAAGGCTTCTGTATTTGCCAGTACCAAACTCATATTCAGATCTTCTCAGTGTTTTAAAACATCAGAGGAAGTCTTCTTAGTGTCATGGGATTGTGTTGAAAATATGGCAGGTTTCAAACTAAGTACTTAAGTTTGAAAGGTAGGGGTTTGTTCGCATCAGGGCGTTTGCTCAGCTGTGATAATCAGATCCTGATTACCATGATTCAAACTGGAGACTGAATTGGTTGCGCTGGTGCTTGTGAGGTAGAGTCACTTTTGCCTACAGCAAATCTGTTTTTATGGCAGCAGTAGATAAACTGAGCTTGGAGGATGCATGGGGAGGTAGAAAGCCTGGGCTGGCTGAGTTGAAGGGATGTGGTGTTAGACACTGAGGTCACAGATGAGAAAGGGAGAGGTGGAGGCAGCCAAAGGAAGGTTAATGTGTTTTAGCACATTACAGTGAGCTGACAGCATGGTTGGTGGCTGACTAGTATGGCAGAGAGAAAATACAGATCACCTACATGTGTGGCATTTAATAACCAGTGCTTTTAAATAATTGAGGAGCATTGCCTCACAAAATGTCAAATGCTACTGTTGGCCTTTTACTACCCAGTATTGACAATAACCTAAAATTGGCCTTTAATCATTGCTTAAAGGACAACTTGAAAATTTGTTGAGATTAGACATATGAGGCCTGATTCTGAGCTTACTTATGCAGATGTAAGTCATAAGTGAAAATCAGTTAGAAGACGAAAATTATTCCTCAGACACTCAGCCTATTTATTTTTATATGTAAATATGTTTAAGCTGTATCCTCTTCAGTCATGTAAAATGCTTTCTAATGATAACTAAAGTTAGTTCTCATGTATAGGGGCCTCCAAATTAAAACTCTCTGACAAAATCCTTAGCAAGAGCTGTTAACCTGAGAGTTTTGTTACAGAAGATGAATGTTCTCTAACTTCCATTCCAATAGGGCTAGAAATGAGCTTTTTATGTCTCTCCAGTATTTAGTGTTGAGGTTTTTTTACTGGTACAGCTTCTCCTATGCATAGAAGGAGACAAACCAAGAGGAGTGAGTTCCTGCTACAGAAGAAAGTTATTACAGAAGAGAAATTATGTCACCCTTGCCTCATCAAGATAATTTTCTTTCTTAGAGTCAAGAGTTATCTGTTCAGAGGTCATAGTTCAGAGCAGACACTTGTCAGGCAGCTTGGTAGCCACCTTGGAGGGTGAAACATTGTTTTTCTCCCCAACTCCAATTTATTCACCCAGGTTAGAGCCAAGCAGAGATGCTGTGAGGTGAATGCAGAGCAGAGTTTGATAGCTGCGTGAGATGGCAGTCCACATCATTAAACAGCCTCTTGTTGCAATTAGGTACACACTGACCTCTGATGAGACCAGCTAATCCTGCAGAAAATGAATTAGCTTGTTGCTATACTTTGTCTTAGACCTAAAAAGCGACTCTTTTGTGTCAAATTATATATGTTTTGTATGGGATCAAGATACATTTAAATTTTGGCCAATGTGCCAGAGCAATTAGAGTGAAATTACATAAATTATTGCAACAAATCAATATGACTAGGTAAAAATCAGATGGACTGAAATAGATCTATGGTGAGTCATATTTTAACATTGGTTTTAATAATTTTTTTTCATTGATTAATGGTCTCATGATTAATTTCATGGAACCTATTTGCCAGACATCATGTGGTAAAGGCCAAAACACTCAAAAAGAAGTGGAGAGGAAAAAAAAGTTTATGAAATTCTACTTGAATAATGATATGCTCAGCTTTCCCAAAACTGCATATACTGATTTTTTTTTTTTTAACCAAACAATAACTGGGTCCTTCATACCTTGTTAATATTATAGAGGAAGCAATGTTTCCTTCAGCTTTTTTTTTTTTTTTTAAGAAGGATATCATCAAACTTCTGTGCTAAAAAGTCACTGGCTAGCAGTCAGGATTTTTAAAAAACATTTTAAGATCTGTGTCTGCCAACTAATCATGTTGTATTTTACCAATAAATTTGCTTTAATATTCTTTTTATACATTGAAAATTTAAGGGGTTTTTTTATTGTAATCTTTAATATATTGACCAAACCTTTAGTTAATGTTAACTGGACCACTTTCAGATTTCTGTAGCTGTTAAGTTTTCTCTTGCAGGAAAGGGAGTGTTAGGTGACAACTTTGGGCAGTTTTCTTTATTCTTTAACCTTGGTAGGTTGTCTTTGTTTGCATCTTCGGAGTTGAGCAGGGATAAACAAATCTTCTTTGTGGTACAAATAATGATTAAAGCAGCTTTGAACTCAGTGTGAAACACAAGTACCACAACAAAGATAAATATGGAATTCTAAAGACCAGAACTATGGATTAGTCTTAAGGAAAAGCAGCATCCCTGGTAACTGGGCTGTCTAGTGAAGGATGAGAGGCTGTGATTCCTTGTGTGCCCCCCTCTCATTCCACAGCAACTGGGCTGCATTCTAGCAATGTTATTACTGCAACTATTTTTTTCAGTCTTCTATGACTGAAAAAATTTGAAACCCACAGTGTTAATCACAATAAGCCAGAGTTGGTGTATATTTGACTGGAATTGTTAATGTTTGTTGTGCATGTACACCATGAAAAAACAGGGGAAAAAAAGGGAGTTTTATGCCTCTCTGGGTTTGAAGAGAGTAGCTCAGGTCACAGATGGATGTGGAATAGAAATAAACAGCTGGGTGTAAGGGTGTGTTTAGGAATGACCTACTTGGGTAACTGTCTCCTTTTCTATGGGACTGGTCAGGTATAGCTGGATTCTTGCATTATCCCGTTCCTGCCCCAGATAAGGACCGTGGATGTTTATGGTGCCATATGTTTTTATCTTGCAGGTTGAGTTTGAGTGGCTTAGGCAGTTTTGGTTCCAAGGCAAGAGGTATTTGAAGTGCACTGATTGGTGGCTCATGCCTATGGCTAAATTGGAAGAATTTTGGAGAAAACTGGAGATTATGGTAAGTACTACTTTTAAAGTCTAAAGCCTCTAGGGCCTAATTCTGAGAGCACTCACAATTATGTTTTTAATTGTACTGTGGTAATGGGTTTTAGACTTTATTCAGAACATATGAGAAGCAGAATCAACATCAGCCTTTCACTGTCTCTTCCTACTTTTATCCTCCAGTAGCCAGAAAAAATGTGAGCAAAATGATATCCAAAACCCCAGGATTTTAGTTAGTTCCTGACTTTGCTTGTTTTAAAAATTTGAAAGCCTCATAAAACCTCATATGAGCCTTTTAGAGCCTCACAAGATGACAGCCATATATTACACCACAGCAATGCTGTGTGTTGTCAACTTTTTTGTACAACACCCAGACAGACAACTCTGCTAATGACAACAGCGGTGCATGTGTCTGAGGGAAGCTGAGAACAAAATTGGTGATCTGAAGGTACAACTGTCTGTGGTACACCTGCACACTTAGACCATAGCCAGAACCTGCAAGAGGGGATTATTTCAGGAATAAATGTAATAATGGTTTCTGGGTACTTCAAAGTACATTGTGCATTCCTTGAAAAGGGATTCAGTGCCAATCACTGTGATCCTGTTGCTGTCCATGTGGAGCCTCAGGTGAGAGCCCGTGCTGTGGAACTTTCAGGGCAGTTGCCAGCGTGCCTGTTTCTGGATTTGCACTCACAAGGGGCTGTGCTGGCAAACCCACTGTTGTCCTCTCCATCTGTCTGCAGCAGAAGCTGCTCCTTGGTCATTTCTGCTGGCCACAGCATAGATCAGCCTCAGTCTGCCTGTACTGGCTTGGAAGAGTTTGTACTGTAGCTGAGGGTGCTGAGGACGATTTGTGTCAGGGGCGCGTTGGAGGCTCTGGAGATATGGTGCAACAAGAACGTGCTCTGGAGTCTCACAGGAAATGTTCAAACACCTTCTGAGCTTCCCCAGCAGTGGCTGATTTCCGACTTGGAAAACACGCCTGGAAAAGTGGACATTTCAGTTGCAGAATTAGTTGCCACAAGAAATCAGTGAACGTTGGATTTTCCTATGAAAGGAGAGAAAATATAACTTGCTTATGTGTTTGGGGTTTTTCCCCCTCATTTTTGTGTTCTTACGTGCTCACATTCTTGAATGACCCTTATAATTTTAAAAAAATCTTTTGGTTTGTTTTTCTTTCAAATGACAACTTACTCTCTTGTAACGCAGGCTTAGATGAGGTAGAGACAAGAATGTTTGATATTTTATATCCATTGTGTGTGGAAAACATGGAAAAACAGCAAACTCTGGAGCTCTCAGGGGTTAGGTTTTCTGCAATTGGTGTGACATTGCCATGTGTCTCTAATTAGAAACACGGTGGCGTCAGTGGATCTCCTTTCAACAGGCCCGGGGATGATATTTATCAGCAAACCCACGCTCGGGCCAAGACAGAAGCTGCTTCTAATTTATATTTTAAGAATTGCTTTAATGCTTTATGACTTATAACATATTAATCACAATTAATTGCGCCTATTGGAGGAGACAGAAGAGGACGTTGGTGCGGGATGTGTGTTTTGCCGAGTCCCTGGGTGAGTTGGGGGCTGTTGGGGCCGCAGGCCGCGCTCGGGGCTGTGGCGCTGGCAGGGCGCCGTTAGGGGGCAATGTTGAGCCGCGCTGTCCTCGCTGCAGCCCCGCGGAAACGTGGCGTGAGCGGCCGGAGTTATCCCTGCAGCTCCGAGTGAGCCGTAATCGCTGAGATTCCCTGACACAGGAAATCAATTGCGGGTTAACAAATTCAACAGCAATTTAACATAAAAAGTGCGGTGTTTTGGTGCATGCTTAGCTTCCTCGGCTCAGCTAAATCAAAAGGGTATTTCTGAAGGTACCCGGTAGTCTGCAGTCGACGGGTTTTTTTCCCTTCCAAATTTATAATTTTAGCTCGAGGATTCTTAGAAAACAACAAAAAAAGAGAGAGAGAATAATGTAAAATGCGAAAAGTAAAAATGTCTTAGGATTGTTGATCTTGTTTTGGAAGAGTTTTGTTGCTTAAAAGGAATTATATCTTAAAAGAAAATATTTAAGCAGTGTATTTTTCCTTTGTGTGTGAGAGGAGCAACTATCGACTTGTTTTTTTATATACGTGTCTACAGTGATACAAAAGTCAGTCTCAAGGATCTTCTGTGGGTTGTTTTTTTTTCCCTCTTGTTTAATAATGCAGCTATAAGGAAGAAATGAAAGTTTCAAAAATTATCTTGGATTCTGCTAATTGTAATTACTCTTCTGTCATGGCAGAGTATGATATTGCAGGAAGTTTCAAACCTGTGGGCTTTATTTAATATTTTTGTACATTATAGCAAGCACACAATTTTATCATAATGTTTATTCCTGGCATTTCTTTCCCTGAGGATAGTTTTACTTAGAGCTCACTCTTGTGATGTAAATGTTAAACCTTTCATTTGAATGACATTCTGATAAAACATCACATTTCCCACAATATTACCTCATGAATTTATGAGCCATTAAATCCGAAGCAGTTTAACCAATCTTCCTTTTTTTGTCCCCCTCTGTTGAAAATATGAAGGCTATTCATATGTTGGAGCGTTTTTTTTTTAAAAAGTCATCCAAGATTAATACGTTATCGCCTGCAACATCAGGATAAATGCTTGCAGAATTCAAAGGGAGAGTTACCATTTGAAAAAAGACTGTACAGGCTTTGCTTTCTGGGTAAAGAGAAGTCTGAAAAGCTGAAATCTCATGTGATGTGAGCAAGTCTTGCTGTAGCTGTTCTGAGATTCAGTGGAGAGACAATTTGTCTCTCAGGGTCTGATATCATGCAAACCTTGCAATCTGACATTTATTTTAGCTAAGAAAATCCGTAACCACCACACCAAATCTGTAAGAACTGCAGAAGTCCGACAGCCTTTTTTTGGTTATTTTGTTGTAGGTTGACTCACATGAGAAAGGTAAAATGTAGATCAATGAAATTATTTTTGTTTCTGGAATGAGAAGTAAACATACATGGCTATACTTTGATGTTGAATTTTTGAAGGCTTTTTTAAACATATCTAGTGGTCCTTAAAAAAAAAAAAGGCCCTTACAGTGCTATATGGTGTGAATTGTATTTCCTGCTTTGACAGTCCATTTAGCAATGTAGCAATGTATTTATATGGCAGTTGGCCTTAATAACCTTTATTGACTTTAGTGGGAAAGAGCCAAGACTGGCATTATTAAAATGTATCAATTTCATTGCAGTATAAAATCACAACATATATAATTATGTTAGGTAGGCTAGGCTCCATTTAATCCCACCTATTTATGCAGGAATTTGGCAAGACAAAAGAAAGTGTGGAACTGAAATGCAGAGAAAAGTGTGAGTGACTTGGAGTTACATTTAACAGCACAACTGTTTGCCTGCAGTGAAGGGACTACTTAAAAGAATGAAACATAGATCTTGAGGAAGTAATTTCTTAATGGGATAACTGAAACACAAGTAGTTGTTACACCATTTGTTTCATTTTTTGGCGTTCTGAAACGGAGCTGATGATAATGAAATGCAGCACACCTTTTAGTTTGTAGTAGTGCAAAAGCAGAAGCGTGCACACTTGGTGTAAGTAGAATGATCAAAATGGCATTTCATGCAGATTGGTATCTTCTTGCACTTTTGTCTTGATTTGTAAAACTTTTTTAAAACTATCTTTAGTCTTGTTATTAATGTTATTCTCAATAACAGGCTTTTTGTCAGTTTGCATAACTGAATTGAAATCAGAGAGCAAGGCTATTTAATTGTAAAATTATTTTTCTTTCCTTTTTGAGGTCTGTTCCATTATTTGCTCCTTTTGCTATATATGAAGTATGTCATAGTTTCAGCTATAAGCCACTATTGTCAGGGGCTTACAGCCTGACAGTTAGAATTGACTCTACGCTGAAACTTGAGCTACAAAATCTCAGCCCAGAGCCATGTTTTTTTCCCAAATTAAAGCAAGGGTTTAAATATGTATTTAAATCAAGAGCATTTCAGTTCCTGGATAACCATGAAAAGCTCTAAGAAAAAATATGCTTCTACAAGGAATTCTCCTAGCTTTTGTAGACTTTGGCACTTTAAACAACTAACCAATTATTTTTAAAAAAATAGATAATGGGATCACAAACAGGCTGGTTGGTTGTTTAGCTTCTTTCAGAAATTGCATAGCAACTTAACTGACACTTGAATTGGTCTGACCTTGTCAGCCAAAATTCCTGGAACTCTGAGGCATTATTTTAATTTCTCTTCTGGTTTTCCCGTTGTGCTCAGACACTGCAGTGTCACACTGTACTGGGGGGCCATGTGGCGATGGGTGATTGGATTTGCCTAATGAGCTGTGAAACGTTGGTACAACATGGCAGCTCAAAGACCCAAATTTTACCCATATTTATTGTCTTTCGGGGCTCTCCTTATCTGTTTAGGCCAGAGCCCTTAAATAAATGTATTTTTGGCAGATTATATTTTATGTACACTGGAAGTCAGATGTTTCTGGAAATGTATCTTTTATCTTAAATAGCAACAAAACCTGATTCTGGAGACTTACTTTTTTTTTTTCTTTTTTTTTTTTTTTTTTCCTTTGACCCCAATATTTTTAGCTGTCAGAAATGGGAGAAAGGATTTAGCATTGTCTGTAGTAGAATCACAATGAAACTGTAAAAAGAGAAAAAAAAGTAAAGTTGTATTGCACATCTTTGAGGAAAAAAATTATTTACAATTCTGAGGGAATTCAGACTTAAGCTTCCAAAACAACATGTGTGCTGAAAGCACAAAAGACTGTGTTTATGATTCTCTTTGAAGTGTTTCTGCAACAGGATAAGGAAAATTTTAGAAACTGTCTGATAGTGTTCAGGGTAAATACTTAAACCCCTTTAGAGAATTTCACACACAGATACTGTGCAGCAGAAAAAAGGATACTTATGTTTCCTAAAGCTGCTACAGCCTACAGCTTTGTACTTAAAGACAGAGGTGTTGAATAGAATTCTTCTGAGGATACATCCAGTGACAATATCTACAGGAACATCAGAGCAAACCAGTGGATAGCACTTTCTGTTTTTAACCCTTACGTGAGCTGGTTGAGATCTGAGCTGTGTTGATATGAACCACTATAACATTTCTGTTCTAAACTGGAATTGTTCAAAGGGCAGCCTTCCCACTCTGACAGCATTCTGGGAAAATCACACTGACAACATTAAGCTGGTAATGTACACTGGCATAAGCCAGGAGAAGTTGAGGACCATTTATGTCCTGTGGGACAGTGAGGTGCATTTCTGATGGCCCAAGTGGGAGGACCATGGGTGTGAAGCTGTGCCCGTGGCGTGGTCCTGCCTCTGCCTTCCCCTCCAGGTGGATTTGCACCTGAGTTACAAGTCTGACGTTTGTAGGTGTTCTCGTGCACACAGGTGGATCTTGGTGAGCTGCAGTTTTGGATAGCTAGAATTCTGTTGTCTTGTGCTTTATTCTTACTGTAACAGGGCTTCTTTCTGTGATCCTCACTATTTTTATACTCTTGGGTGTATACAGTTGTGTGTTCTAAATACCTCCACTTGCATGTAAAATGTGATGAGTTCTGTGCCAGTGTTTAAGGCATAAATGCATATATCACAATCAGCAGAAATCAAATTTGTTCTCCCAAAACCTTCGATGGGTATACACTAGAATAAGAGAAGACCTTTGTGTCAATAGTGTGTTTATTGAGGTTTATTGTCTGCTGTGGAAATAATGATGTTGTATCATTGAGCTATTTTTTACTGGTCTCACTATTCTTTGCAAAGTCTTTCACAAGGGCATGGAGTGACAGGACAAGGGGGATGGTTTTAAGCTGATCAAGAGCATGTTTAGTTTGGATAGTAGGAAGAAATTGTTTGCTGTGAGGGTCTCAAGGCCCTGGCACAGGTTGCTCAGAGAAGCTTTGGCTGCCCATCCCTGGAAGTGTTCAGGGCCAAGTTGGACAGGGCTTGGAGCAACCTGGGATTGTGGAAGATGTCCCTGCCCATGGCAGGGTGGGTTGGAACTAAATTGTATTTAAGGTACCTTACAGCCCAGAAGATTCTATGATATGCTTTAATGTTCTCAGAAATCTATTTCCTAGTAGAAAAACTTCAAAAAGGACCATATTTGAAGACTAGGAATAGTATTTCTTGAAAATAAATTAATCTGTGTTTTTAGAATTTGTTATATCCTATATAGAAATCGATTAATTATTATGAATATTTAAAATTATTTATAGTCCTTATTTATTCAGTCCTATAAATGATCAAATACAGGGCTTATGGATTTGTATTTGTGTATATATGTTTATGGACATGCTACAGAGCGAAAAAAAGGATTTGGTTTGGTGTTAAAACTGTGAATTACAGTGGTTTGGCAGGAATAATTTGTACTGTGATTGTTATAAACTAGGGTAAGTTGGGATTTTGAATGAAAGTGAAAGCAAATGGCAGTATGACTAAAATGTCACCATCTACATTGCTGTATTTTTTTAATACAGCTAGTGTTGCTAAATGTGGTTTTATTGCTATTGTATTTTAGTGGCTCTGTAACCACTATAAAATAGAACACAGCTGCTTTACTTCCCAAATGGCTTTGGTAGGCGAAGGAGGTGACGTCTTCTGAAAAGCTGCTCTTGCTGCATTGGTACCTTTTCTTTCCCATCTGATCATCAGTCCTTCTAATTCCTAACAAGATCATGGGTGAATAATATTTTTGTAATGTGTTCTTTAACAGTTACTTCATCTTTGCTCAAAATTTCAGCTTTCATTTTATACATAAAGAAATATAACTTGGCTTCAGAAGTTGCTATGGAGAGCATTATGCCCTGATGAATTAGGTGCTAATTCTGTGACTGACCCTATGTTTAACTTGTGCAAGTAACTTAGGTGTGGTTTTCAAAATCAGCCTGGCAATCAAAACATTGAGGTCTTGCTTTGGTTTTAGATTGCAGACAATTTCTGATCTTAAACTCCTCCTCAATTAAATGAGGCTATGACTTTTTTCTGGATCTGACACTTACTGGCTATGTCCTAGGGAGACAACATCCCGCATTTGAAGGAAACCAACTAATTTCTTCTGCCTCCCCATATCATGACTGGAAAGTGTAGATGGGACCACATAGGAGTTGGTTCTGTTTTATTTTGGTGCGGTTTTTTTTATTTTGTTTGTTTGTTTTTGTTTGTTTTTTTTTTGTCAGATGGGCAAATTCTGTCTGTTTAAGAAAGAGCTTACTGTGTTTTGGCTGACCCTGATTGTCTCCTGGCAGTTCCCAGGTCTCGTTCTCAGGCGTTTTTGCATGAATCTTTTTTGCACTTTCTGTTTGTCACTACACATGCTTCTGCTTAATGATCCTGAAGCTGTAGTTAAAATAATGTTTACTATTCTGCAGTAGGAAGATAATTACTGGCTTTTCTCAAATGTTACAAGTGAACATCAGATTTTGGCAGTTTTCCTTGGACCACTAGTCAATCTGAACTCTATATAATTTTCACAACAGAAGCACTAATATAAAGTTTAAATGTAGCAAATCCTTTAAATTGTTCCAGTAAAATAATGTGATTGTTTATCACAATCAGACTAGTTTTTGTAGGACTCATTTTGAATTTCTGTAATAGAGTAGAACGATTAAGGGGATGGTGAGAACAGACTGGATTGTTGCTGGGGGACAGGAATGGCAGCAGTGGAGCTGTGCTCAAGATGAATCCAGCTCTGTGCTTAGCATGCAGTGATCCACAAAGTGCACTGTTAATAGCTGGGAATAGTGCATCAGTTCATGTTGTCTAGCTGCCTGGGGATCAATATCATTGTGTAATAAACTGAAGTGATTATTTTTATGTGTCTGTGTGTATATGTATGCATATACACACTGCTAATAATTACATTTTAGCTCGATCTTCAAGCTGTGTCCTACATGCTAATGGATTAGAGCTTCACCAGCTAGCTAGAAGGTCAATTGTTTTGTGATGTTATGGTGGGAGTCAGCTTGGATAACTGAATTATAAGACTTTTTTACGTGGCAGAGCAAGTTAACTCATTGTGATCCTTTTGGTCTCCTTCTGTCCAATGTCATGCTTCCATTTCATGAAATAGAAGTTTTTATGCTGAAATCATTTGCAGCAGTAGGACCACAGAATTCACTCTTTTGCTCAGAAGTAATGATTGGTTGTGTTGCTGATGGATGATAGAAATTATTTTAAGATTAGTCTGTACAGACCAGTTTATGCTGATGCTGTGTAGTACCACACAGAGGTTGTACTTTCCAGACTTCCATGAGGTGATAGAAACTCTGAACATCAGCAGAGCCTTACATTTCTTCATGTCTTCTCTTATGGGCAAGAGGAAAGAGCACGATGGTGTTGCATGACCAATGGTAATATATCTGCCCTCAGGAGGCAGAGCTGGGGCAAGATGAATTTACTTCTGTATTGCATTTATGCAGGTGCTCAAAGCAAACACCAATGCAAGTCCTGACTAGGTCCTAGTCCAAAATGTTGTGATGCTTTTGAAAGGATTAAAAATAAACAGAATTAAGATTATTAATATTTCTCACTTTCAGAAGTCTTCCCCTGTAGGTGTTATCTTCATTGAAGCAACCTAACAGGGACTAGCATTGTCCTTCAGAGGAAGGACAGCAGAGAAAGGAGAGGTTGCCATGCAGGTACACTTGTACAGTCAAGGCTCTTCAAAACATTTTTCCATTACTGGTCTTTTGCTGGTTTTCATGTAGGATGTACTTGGTACACATATTTATAAAATATTTATGCATTCATGGGTCAATCCCACTGGTGGTTGTTATGCTAAAGGAGTAGTGAATTTGCAATAATTAGGAATCTGCTGGGGAGAAGAAAAGATGAGTAAGACAACAGATGAACCAGTCTTGAAAACTCTTAAAATTTGTGGAGATGTTGAACAGTGCAAAAAAAGTCTCACTGGTTTCTTCAAGAAATCCTAATGTTAAAAAACTTTGTAACAGGGCTGTTTTGTCTTTGCCTTTCATCTTCTACGTTTTCTTCTTAAATGTAAAATACTGTAATTGAATCACAGCATTAGCTGGCTTTTCCCAACAAAACAGCAGATTTAGGCTCTTTGCTGCTAGTTTCAAAAGTAATATGTATGGAGAGAGGGCAAAGACAAAAATTGAGCACATAGATGTATAATCCCAAAGGAATAAACTGACTTCTACTAGACAAGCTGAAAGCTGATTAAAATATTTTTCATCCTTTGGGTATGCAACAGCTTTTGATGATGGAGGGTGTATTAATATTCAGCTTAGCTGCTTGTCAACACTGCAGACAGGTCCCAGGAAAGACTCTGATACTGACCAGGTTTTCTCACTCTGCCAGAAATCTTTGTGAGACACAGAGCAGCAGCCTTGTACCAGGAAAAGCCAAGATAAGAATACTGCTATGTCTTTATTTTAGAAATGGCTTTTATAGATTTTAAAAGGATTGAAAATTTTAAAGACTTCTTTTAATGATATAAACGCATTTAAATACAACAAAGGAGAAAGATTATTCTTAATTATTTGAAAATAAAGCTGCTTTAGTCTAATCAATTTTCAATTTGTCTGAGTTGTTTGTTAACTTACAAAGATCTCAGTAATAATATCAGTGATCAGGATTTTTGGAGAGTGTGTTCCTGCTTAAATTATTTTATAACGGTCAGATCTGAGGTGGTGGGGTACTGTCATCTTAACTTTGTCTATTCCTTTGTAATGTAATACCTACCTCCAGACAAGAATGAGATGTAAACAGCTGCTTTATCAGCTGATACTTCTTCTGTTCCTTTGTTGGCATGCTGACATATAGGGTGTTTGCTTTTTCCCCTTCCACAGTGACTAAATATGTACAGTATCTCTGGAAAACATGTCAGACGCTGTGCGAGGTGCCTTTAGGATGGCTCCAGGGCTAAATACTTCCTGTAGTAGGTGAAGGAGCATGGCTTAATCAGCTTAGTTAACTTAATTAAGCTGTGTTTTTTCTCATGGTACAGCTTTAAAGTGTATTTTATTTAAAAACTGTATTTCATAGTTGTGGAGTGACACAAGGTTGGAGAAATTCTGTGGGATTTTTATAGTGGGCTTGAAAAAGATAAGATTTGCTAGTTGTTCTGTGATGGGAGGAAGGGCACTAAAGGAGTGTGTCGTTTTTACTGAAGATTTAAAGGGGAAATTCTAATGCAGTTTAGATTGTAAAGGCTTCTCAAACTGAGAAAGTCTACTCCTCTTTTTATCCCCATCTAAGATTGTTATACGTGTCAAGAGCTGTCCATTTTCATCCCAACCTTGGCTTGCTTGTAGATGTGTCAGGAGATTCCATGACTCTACATTCTTTTACTGTTCTTGGGAAGAAGTAAACGTAGGCAGTGTGATTGTGAGAACGCGGGTCTTTTCTCCACTGATCTTTGAGTCTCAGTAGAAAATACTATTACAAATTAAAGTCATTTGAACTCCGTTGCTCTTTCTTGAGATGAGTTGCTCTTTGTATTCTGCATGAGGTGCTCCATGTTGAGGAAAAGGTCTGATTTTCCTGTTGGGCAAATACCGCGATCCTGGTCCTGGTGGAACTCTCCTGTGTGGGTGGAGGAGATTGATTAGCAAGGCACAAGCACGGCTGGAAGCAGTAAGTGCTGAGTGAGTTCTACTTACCATCTGATTTGCTTCATCTGGCTAGTTAATGTGACTTATTTACTCACCTCTACAGGTTTCTGAAAGAGTCAGGGGTGAGGGAAGAAGCAATCAGGGCAGCAGTTGAGCTGGCCATGGGGAGATTGGCAGCAGGTGCCAGCAGCCAGTGAAAACACGGGAAGAGGATTTGGAGCCCTTCTGCTGGCAGAATGACAGGACTGAAGGCAAGGGAGGTGAGGACTCCTGGGGCAGCAGCTTTGGAGCCAGTGCAGAAATGCTTGAAAGCTTCAAACTGGGTGTGTGGGTGGAATGGACCTTTGGGTACAGTGGGAACAGAAAACAAGCTTGGCAGGAAAAGCTTTGGAGGTTGAGAAAAAGTAGGAAAGGGTAGCAAAGGCTCTCAGGAAAAAAGGAGTGGTGTGGTTTCAGAGAAAATAGGACGGAGAGGCTTTGCAAGTGGGAAGTGGTTATGGGGAAGATGGCAGAAGATAAGGGTGTAGCTGTGTGTCTCCTTCAAAGCCAAATACTGTGGGTGGCGATTTCTTTGATTTTTTTTTCCATCCCTTTAAAAACTTCGTGTTTTGATAGAGTTCTCTTAATTGATACCTCTGTGCTGTAATAATACTACATTTAATATGCTGCTGGCTTACAGTACAGAATCAAATAAGGGAGAAATAATCTTTGTTTAAGCAAAAAATAATTTTGTGGAATGCAGAAAACTATTTAAAGTATGTTGGAAAGTATTTGCTTCTGATTCCACAAACAAAATTATTCAGAAAAAAACAAGGACATTATATATGCATAGATTTTTTAAAATTTAAAAAATGCATATAATGGTGAAGACTTGTGAAATTTTTTTTTGTGTTTATATGGCACATAGATGCATATATATGTATATACAGCCATGTGCACACATGGAGGGAAAAGATTTGCCTCTTTAAGTACTGAGCTGCTCTCCATAATGCTTGAAGTTGCAGAATCTCTCTGAACTGATAACAATGTGTTGTTTCTCATATTAGTCCCTGTCATCCCACTGCTTGGGCATAGTTCTGTTATAGACTTCAGTGTTTCTTGATTATATGGGGTGTTATAATTTCCTGATGACTGGTTATGTTATTTATAATACAGAGGGTGTTAATCCTTTGGTGATTAACACTCTATTTGAATTACCAGAGGTCAAAGGTACATTCTTTTATTTGGAGTTTGGTTTTTTTTTCATTTTTTTCCTTTGATTTTTTTTTTCTAAATGTTGTTTCATTCTCTGTTTTATCTGAAAATCATTTTGAAACAATTTAGGGAGAGAAGAGGAGCATGCTTTTTCCTTAGGGACCCAAGTCTGTTGGAGCTGTAGGCATTAGAACATAATTCTCTTTGCACTGAACAGCTCCTCCATAAATCCTCCATTTAAAAATAATGAAAATCTCATAAGCAAAGGAATTATAGTAAAAAGCACATGGAAGAAGATACTCCCTACTTAAACCTGTGAAAAAGTAGATACCTACCTGTGTCTCGTTCTAAGCCTTTTTGGAAAGATTTATTAAAGATTATAAAAGTGTGTTCACATGTATATTTGTGTATGTATACATATAAACACACACTTTATAAGGTATAAATATATAGGGCTGTCATTTCAGGTGATGTGGAGATACTGCAGAGATTCTTGTCCAGCTGCCAGCTGTCTCCCAGTCATTGTGGTTTCAGAATTGAGGAGCTATATTAAAAGCCTTCAGTTGTTTCAAAGGCTGTGGCTGTGCAGAAGTTAACCTTGCCCTAATATTTCAGTCCTTTTTTCAAAATACCATAGGGATTTTTGTGTTTTTCTCAGCTATGTTCTTTAAAGTGCTGGAGCTGACTGAGAGGGAAGCACCAAAGGATTTTTGCTGTTTTGTTCTTCACACATTTCTGGGGTTGTGTAAGCATTCCCACAGCTCCAGGAGAATTCAGTTGTGTGTCCGGGTTTGCTGAGTTGCTGTATCCACCTGCAAAGCCTTTAGAGCAGCCTGCAGGAATTGCCAGTGTACACCAAAGTGCTGTGACACTGGCTTTGCTCCCTTCTGTAAAGGTGACCATAACATGTTCCTTGACTGCAGATCTGAAGTACATGTTCCACCTGGAGATTTCTTCAGGCTGTGATCATTCCACCTGCTCCAAGTCTGGAAAAGTGTGGGCATGATGGAAGACCTGCATGAGTTCCCTCACTGGTGTGTTCCCACTCCAAAACTTCTCTGGTAGTACCTGAAACTGTGACAAGGCAGTTAGAGGAGGATTATGCTGATGCAGCATAGCATCTTCTCTGCAGTGTTTAGGACTTGCATGTAAACAAAGGAGGTGGTCGAAGAGCACAGGAAACACTAAATAAAGTTAGGAAGCCAAAAACAGGAGAGTGGCTCATCTGTTTGGGGCAGTGCTTCGAGCTTGTAGATTGTTCTCAGCTCAGATGATGCCAACGTAGGAAGCTGGAACAGGGTATGATAAGCCTCCCTCTGCCTTTTTCAATAGAGGCATGACTGCTGCTGACTTGCTGCTTTAAGAAAATTCAGCATCAGCCTAGACTGAACCAATGTTAACAGTGTCTCTTTTGCAGAGCTGGGACATGAGTTCACTGGTGTGTGAAAGCTCTGTTTTAACTCCGTTACCAGAATGAGCTTAATGCCTGAACTGCTGGATGAAGTCCTTCAGTCTGCCAGAAAATTGAAACATATTGTAGTAATTCTCAAACGTTTAATCTGCATACTGAACCTGTGGGTGTTTTAATGTTGCTCTACAGCAGATAGGATGATCGTTAAATGAGTGAAGCACAGAGGCCAGTTGCTCCTGTCTGGCCACTCGTTTGGTGATTGTGTTTCCCTGTCTGTGTGTGCTGGGTTTCTCTCTGCTCTGCTGTCTCGTGTTTTGCTCTGAGCTCAGTGAGGTGCTAAGATTAGCACTGGTTTGCTTTTGTCATAGTCTTTCATGTTTGCTGTGACGGATAGGTGAAAAAGTAGTATTTGTTCTGCTCCAGCATGCAAGGAATCCAGCTCAGACACTGAGGGCAATTAGTTTCTATGTTGTGGGATAAAAAGCAGACATGCTAAGATTTTAGGGGTACTTTTTTGCTGTATGTGCTCCAGGGGGAATGCTGCACACTGCACTGTGGCTTCCTACAGGATTTCTCTGTTGAAGATTGCTGAAGTGGTGCCTACCATTCAGCTGCTGGCCTGTGGTTAGTGCAAGTACTAAATAGTGCACTGGCTTCATTCCTTGTGCCTTTAATGTTTCAATTCCATTTTAATAGTTTCATTTACGCTTAGAAACATTTTTTTTCCTACTTCTGCGAGTAGTCTGGCACCACAAAATGTATTGAAAGCATTTGAAGTAGTTCGGTAGGAGGCAGAATTAAAGGTCGAAGTGGTTTTGTGAGCAGAGCAAAAAGCTGGGAGGAAATACGTTGCAGAAAATAGGGAGTAACAATAACCAAGTGAGGGAAATAGGAATAAATATAATGGGAGTATAAAGGCTTGGAAGTACAAAGGATGCTAGGGTTAAAAGAACTGAAGGTGTGATGATCATCATATGATGGTCTGAATTTTGATCTCTTAAACTTGGCTGCAGCATTTAGTAGGGTATTGCTCTAGGGATATTAAATACGTAAACTACTACTGTAAATGATACAGTTAGAAATGTGAGTTCTGTGTGAATATATAATTTCACTTTATATGCCAAAATAGTTTTTTGTCTGCTGACATAGTTCTGAATCAGCTTTCTTGGAGTGGTTATGTTATGGCCTCACAGTAGCAGAACATTGAGCTTGAAAGTCTGCAGATAGAACATGTGCAGTAGTGTGTATGTGTGAAATTTTAAGTGATGAACTGCCTGATTAAAACCAGAATATATTTTTACTGAAACTTGTTATTGCTTTAGTGTAAATCCATTTTTAATACTAAAAAAAAAAAAAAAGGCATGGGAGAGGGAAATAAATCAGTGGGTAGCAAGCAAGACTGAAAGAACATGCAACTAAAGGTTGAGAATAATAACCATTTTACTAAATAAGATTTGCTTCATGAAAGATGGAGAAAGTTGTTTGCTGATTTTGCTGGTATAACTAGAACAATGTACTTGGCTGTTTTCATATTGAAGATTATGTTCTGTACGAATATATAGTACGTTAGAATTTTGCTAGTCCTGTTTCAAAGTCTGCTGAAATATTTTATTTTCTTGGGTTGAACTGTAAATATTTGTAGTGCTGTAATCTGTTTTTAAAAGCAATGATTTGAAAATTTGCATAATGTGCTTAAGTGAATAACATGACTTACAAGTAAGGCTATGAATCTGTTGCCTGTGATGCTCTTTTTTGGTGACTTGTTCCATAATCAGAATTTATATAATTTAATTCATTACTAGAGATTCAAAATAAAGATATTAATATATATTATATGATATTATATTGCATT
>WAAE01012128.1:9019-26521 GCA_013400495.1 Nicator chloris | reverse complement strand
TAATTTTAATAATCAGATCTTAACACCATCAAATCCATGTCTCTTCGATTTGGAGACAAGGAGGTTGTGCAGGACAGTGTCAAACATGTCCACAACTGTTTTGTCACATATATGTACAAAGTGATTTTTAAATTGACAGTTCATGTTATTCCAATTCTCATAATTTAAAGTATGCTGAATTCTTATCTTTGTAGACAAATTCTGGGGTTTAGGTGAGCAAAATTATTCCAACACAGAACACCCCACAGTGGTAACATTTTTTACTAGGAAGTAACACGATCCCTATTTTATAAGAACTAAGAATGAGACGATAAGAGCCAAATCCACAACAGGTTGATAAAAATTCTGGAACTTTATTTCACATATAAATCTTCACTTCCAGACAGCTCCAGCTCTCTAAAGAACAGATGAACTCTAATACCTTAGTATTTACTTTGGGATTTTCCATGTATTTAAAGTTGTGTCTGTGACCAGCATGTATTTCACCTCAACAGGTTTTGGTCCCTAGAAACTATGAACTAGGCTCTGGATCAGTGATTGTAAACAACAGAGTCTCTGAGGTTGGAAGTCATTAGTCGAGATGCATGAGCTATCATTTTTGAGATCACTACAACTGCAATGTAATTTAAGACACTTCATTCTGTGAAGGCTATTTGTACAGACTCTCAGACACAGCTAACAACTCAGCAGGTAGGTATCTTTCAGTCTCCCTCATTTTATTCCAATACAGTACCTAAAGAACTGTAACAAGAAAGAACAATCAAGCTATTTTAAGATGAGACCACGAGAACTGATATCTCTTCATATACAGGAAATGACCAATAGCTGTTTATCTGCATATCATCAAATACTTCTATAACACCTGAAAATAAAATGAGATGTAGATTGGACTAGCAGTCTAATCTTATTTTGTAAAAAGCGTGTTATGTTTCTGTCTCCATTTTGACTTTATACTTGATTACTTCCTTCAGAACGAATTGTAATCTGCTATTGGACTGTATCTTTATTGTTGTTTGGCTTTTAATAAATGAAAAATGAATTTTGAAAATCTCCTGTTTAAGTGAATGCTTAAAGGACGCTCGTTTTCCCACCCTGTTTACTCTCAACTGGTGAAATATTAATGAATGAATTACAAGATGAGGAAGAGGAAAGTCTCTTCACAGACAAAGCCTTGACCTAACATTCAGAGAGATAAATTTTGTTGATAGAAGGCAGAGTACACAGATGTTTACTGTTTCTACACTGTGCCAGAAAGGAAAGAGTTGATGTGAGTATGCCTCCCTGCAGTGCATTTCTTTATGAAAAGAAGTTTCTGTATTCTTTACATGATCTGTCACGTTTTCAAAAGCAGCTGTTTGACAGATTGCTAATAAGAGCAGAGCTCTGCAAAAGAATACATAATATATTGTGCGTGCTTAGGAAGATTCAGTATTAATCCTGAACTGCTAGCATGGCTGTTCAAAAGTGCAAGGAGATGTATCAAAGAATACCATACACTCTTGGATGTTCCTAAAAGGCTGCACTTGAACAGGTGGTCCAGACTGTATTAAACTCAGTAGGTCTGGAAGGAAAAATGGGATCCATTATCACAGTGGAATGATCCTCTACAAAGTTATTCTGTAGGGTTACTATAGGTTGCATTTTTATTCATCATTTCAACATGGTAGTATGATGCACTGATTTATGAACATGTCCAGTGCTTCTCAAACATCTCTGTGCCCCAGTACCTTTCAATAGTGATATATCATATTGCTAGTATATTAACAATATTGATGCCATAGATTGCATAACCTTTTTTTCAGTTTTTCACTAAATAACAGTAAAGGCTGCAGCTGAAATTCCTGTAGGCATAGCTATCAGTATTGGATGCACTTAGTCAAAGGTGCTTTTTCCCGCAGAGTAGACTGTAGTTATCATAGTGAGAGGGCTTTAAATCCCTTGCTGTTCATGGGAGGGACAGTACTTCCTGACATGGCATACCCATCTGCGGGAACAGCTACACATCTTCTCACACAGACATGAGATCTGGTATATTCATGTGACAGTTATAGAAAGAATATTGACTGGAATATTGTGGAGGTGGGTTTTTACGTTATTGTTAAGTTATTCTCCCCGTGGTTTGTTCCTGTTACCTCCCGATGGTTTGGTCTTACCCCAGGTTCTCTCCTCCCTAGACACACCTGTTACTTCATTTACATGGTGTCAATCCCCCCTGATTCCTATCCCTTGTTCAAGAGAATTCCCTGTCAGTCCTAAAGCTCTGCCTGGGAAATGCCCTGCTCTTTGACGCCCTCTTGGTTCAGGTGAGCCTTTCCACTCCCCTTGCTTCTCCTACAGGGTGTTGTATCGTGAGTCCCTCCTCACTCCCCTCCCTGCTGTATCCCTGATTGGTTAAAGAATGGTATCTTCCCCTTTCCACTGCCCGGTTTAAAAGGGGACACAGGCTTTGTTCCGACCTCTGCCTTCATCACCCCCACTTGGGGAAATAAACGTGAGAAATCATACGAGAAAGCCTTCTCGATATCCTTTCTGCAAACCTAGACACCACAACACCTGACGCCGTAGAAGAACAGCCTTGTTCTGCATCGTTACCCGAGACTGCTGGCACAGCCGGGATCAGAGGTAGCTGGGATTTTACCATCCGTGTCCGAATATGAAAGAAAAATCATCATCTAAAAAGCAATTGATTTCTGCTGGGCATAAATTGGTTTTTTTGTGAGTAAACTCCCATGAGATTCATGGAGAAACATGAATATTCGTGGATTCTTGATTAGATCTGAAAATGCACAAAGATTATACTCCACCTAAAATATCCATGTCACCAAAATATGCTATGGGTCCCAAATATTTAATAAAGTCACCTCAGAACGCTGGCTTTGGACTGCAGAACAATCGCTTTAAGTGAAGACTAGAGCTTATTTGCTAAAGAATCGTAATATCATGGTCTTCCAAAACACAAACTGACATTGCTGAAATATTTATCAGATCTCAAAAATATTAAAAGTCAGAAGCTTCCCATGACTCATCCATCCATAGAGATTCCTACACTGAGTCAGTTTCAGTACTTTGAATGGTGTGTGGCTATAAGTAAATACCAGTTTGAACATAGTGGCAGTGATTTATATTTCCTTATAGGGAATCTTATAATTTATTTAAACATATCTTAGGATCCATGAATTGTACTGAAACTGTTTTAGTTGTATTGATTGTCCTTACAGCACTGAGTACTTCTTATCTATCCAACTCTTCTGTTCTGTAATTAGCCACTCATGGTGAGAAACGATGCGCTTCAATTTAATTAGCTTGAAAAACATCCACATTAATCTGCTGATATTTTTCATGCAGGATGCCCACACAGTCTCAGAGATGGTATAAAGATATGTTTTTACCTTTTGTTTGTTTGTTTGTTTTGTTTCTTTGCTTACTGCATCACAAGCCTGGCACAGAATCACAAGTGCTAACAGGTATTATTCACTGCAAAAGGATTGTGTTTAATTACCCAATGTCTTTCAGATTTAAGGAATCCATATCAATTATTTAATTAGCATCCTACTATAATTATTTGAATGCTCACAAATTAATTAAGAGCTTCTCACCTTTTGTTAGTTCAATAACATCAAAGGAGCATTCTGAGAAAAAGCAATATTTACATAGTAAAGGCAATCCCATCCTAGCTTCAAAACCCATGCTGGAAAGACAGTAGCATGTACTAGACATTTCACTGCCCTTCCAGGTAGTACAGTAGACAGCTTTCTGGCACTCTGTGTATTGACAGCTTCTCCTTTAGGAAACCAGTATTCACAGCAAATTCACTTGGCATTCAGGCAGACATTTTCTGGTTTTCCGTTTTTATGCCATAATAATTAGTCCCACTGTAAAACAGAGAGGACTCCAGCAATGGTAATTTATTTATGTACCACGGATTAACATTTCAAATTCTCTGCTTTTCTCTGTGAATCTGAATGCAGGTGGTTTTCAGCATCTGACACACCAAGCTTAAAAGCCAACAAGGAGCAATTTGCAGCAATTCTGCAGCAAAATGGCTCCTACTTTTCTGCACATAAAGTTCGTCTGCTTAACTCCCTGATCCTGTGTCATGAAATCTTTAAAACTGCAGACAGTAAACCAGCCATGTCACTGAACACAAAAATTAGAGAAAATCAGGATTTTGCATTATAAGGACTTTCACAAAACAGTACATAAAACCTCATTCTGTTATTTAGGCTCTCACCATCTGCAGCAGTAAGGGAAGAATTCACACATAACCATTTCCAAAATTTCATAATTTTATCTTTTTTCATGAACTTCCTGGGAAAAAGTACATAGGATTTGCCAAATCTGCTAAGCTTTCTGCTGTTGTAGTCCAGAAACAAGAGGTGGCCTGTGGCCTAGTTGCCAAATAAAACTTTTCTTTTGATTTTAGTGGTACTGACACTTAAAAAGATTTGGCCAGTGATTTTTAGCTTTATTTGGGAGATAAATAAACTGTAAATACAAAATTATAAGTGACCATTTTCTTAAATGTTGATTAATTGCCACTGCTGATTAATAAGAAGGATAAGGCAAAAATTTTCATAAAAGTGAATTGGCTGATTGAAACCACAGGCTTGATCCCATGGAACGTTTCATTTGAGCTCCTATGGAACCAGTAAAAGGAGAGAGCATCCACATTTCTTGAGCACAGCAAAAACAGTTTGATAAAACAATAATTTATGTAACAAAAGAGTGTACCTCCTAGGATGGGAATTTTGTCACACTTGGTATAAAGTCTTTATGATAGGCATTACCTAAGGAATTGTATCCTACAGCTATGTCTATAAACATCCTGAACCTGATCCTAGCCCAGCTTTTTACCAGGTCTCATCCATGCCTAAAACTGCTCTGATATCCAGAGAGAACCGTACTCTCAAGGATTTCCTCCCATTAATCCTTATGTGGTATAAATTTCATTCTACAGATTGAGTGTCTTCGTTTCTCCTAAAGACAAATAAATAATTAGGCTATCATTTTTGCTTGGGTTCCTTCAGTTAGAACTGGAACCCTTTGATAGGAAGAAATATGCTTCATGCAGTTGCTCAAACATCACACAGCAGCCAATATACTAAAACAGCAGCACAACAAATTGCTTTTCCCCTCCATGTTTCTGTTGTGTTTGATGAATATGAGAGGGTATTGTGACTGGAAAATAAATATCTCCTGTGAAACCCAAGGGATTCCTTTAGCATGTCAGTGCACCATTTCTACTTAAATCAAAGTGAAGGAGGCATACACAAGCTAGAAGCATACTGTTTATGCTCATAGGTTCTACAGTGTGTGGTTAGGTAATTTGTTACAGCTTGACAGGAAAGGGTGGGTTGCATTGTCTCTAAGTTGGTCTAGAACAGTTCTCTGCTGCTCCGATACTGGACTCAGGTCAAACATTGTGAAAAGTGATGAACAGAGGAAAAAAACCTGAAGGGAACTATACTGTTGGTTAGAGGTGATAGTGTATCTGAGAAAACAGCAAAAGCAGTACAGAGTTAACAGAACGAGGAGCAGTTTTGAGAGTGTATCCCATGTGTGCAACACTACTAAAAGTAAAAAGGGTTAGGAATAGGGTCAAAATGTCTGGTATTTTAACCTTTTGGGGGTTAAGGAAACACACCGTTTCTATTTGAATAAATGATTTTGTGAAAAATACTAAGAAAATGTTATCTTCATAACACAGTCATCTACAGTCGCCCTCATGTAATCTTAAAGACTCTGTTGGTGCACTGAACATGGGTCACCATATCAGAGATTTTCAGACTAAATTATCTACAGCTTTAAGATGTTTGTCTTTTTCCCCAAATCATTCCATTATTTGGTTTGGTTTTTTTCCTAACAGTCATAAATTTCCAGGACACATTTATTTCAGGTTTCTGCTAATGTTAGCCTTTCACCACAAAAGCTCTTCTTCCCCTTTTGTGGTGAAAGGCTAACATTATCTTTGTCCTTATCTTTGGACATATTTATGTGTATTTATCACATGCCTCTCAATCTTTAATTTATAATGTGATACAAACTGAGCTCTTTAAATCTCCTGTCAGGAACAAGCTCTCCATTCATGTTATCTTTTAGGTAGTCCTTCTCAAGTAATGTTCCAGGTTGAAATCCATTTCCTGAGTATGACCTGAACTAAATGCAGGACTCCAGATTTAAGTCTTACCAATACTCTTTTCAAAAACATTGTCTTTACTTCATCTGTTCCAGAAATACCTTTCCTGACTCATTCCAAGAGTGCATTACGGGTTTTACAGTCCCATCACACTGATAATCAGAGATGAGTCTGAACTAGCTAGTCAGTCAGGTTGTTCTCTGCAGACATAATTTCTGACTCATCAGGTTACAGCTGAAATTAGTGTGATTAGATTGTCAGCACATATTTTTGCACTGTTGCATTTTGTGCCCTATGTGCTTACAGCACTCTTCCTCATTTAGTTTCTAGAGCTAAATTACTCTCTGCTACTTGTTATAACAATTTTTAAGGTCTAATTCCACTAACCTGTAATACCTTCCCATCTGAAGGCTTATCCCTAAGTTGCAGATCTCTAAAAAATGCTTTTTTGGTGAATATTACCTTTAAGTAAAACTTGAAGTAAGTAAAAAAACTTAAAAACTTAAGTAAAACTGAGAGGTTTTTTTCTATTTCAGCATTTTACATGCTTCTTGAGAAAGCGGTATTCTCATGTCATGGCAAGTCCTTCCCTACATGCTTTTTGCTTCTTTTTTAGGGAATACAGTTTCCTGTGAGCTTCAGCACTTATTTGTAAAGAAATTCCACTCTTTATGCCTTCCAATTCCCAAACTCCCATTCCCAAACCCCTAGTCTAGAGCACTTCTTCCAGCTAGTTCCTTTAGCTGAGTGATCAGTTTTAATGATAGTCTTTTCACTGTCCCTTACCATTTCACTTAAATTGAATCTGTTTGTGATTAATTCATCTAGAATATGTTACCCAAAGCTCATTCTTGTCTAATACCCTAATTTCATATCAAAAACTAAACCTGGAGTAATAACACTTTTTACTGATTCAGCAAATATTTGGTGAAGAAAGTTGCTAACGATCTCATCCAGGAATTTCAAACACTATCAATATCAAAGTAAAATCTTCTTTCAAACATCTTTCTGGGAAAAAAATAACAATAACATTAACAATCAGTAACATTTATTCCTGGTGATAGTACATATTGTGATCAATATCTCATTCCAAGATCTACAGCATTTCAAAACCTCGTTCACCATAAATAATCTTCACCCTTCCACAATCATGACCAAAAGTGGTTCTTTCCTCTGCTTTATCCATTTTAATATAGTCTATCACAGCACAAATTTCCAGGGAGTCCTATTTTTCTGATACTCACCTTGTGCTCTATTTCCTGGCAAATGCCTACCTACATTAGTGTTCCTGCCATCATTTTTGTCTACATTAGTTCTGCTTACAATGTCACTGTCAACAATAGCTGGCCTGAGTGGTAACATCTCTGTAGAATTATACCCATTATTTCTGATTTCCTCAGCTACTTAGCTTCTACACTTCACAGTTCATAGCAGCACATATACTGTCTTTTTGCTTCTTCTAGGAAGTCTTATTAATAACTGCTTGTAGACTCTTTTCACAACAAGTATTGAAACAAATCAATCATACTATATCTCAGGATTTGTCAGCCCAACATCCCAGGTGTCTATAGTCAAGTCTGAGGCACTGAGGGAGAAGTGTTTTCTTCAGGAGCATCTCCAGCAGCTCAACAGCCCAATCCTCCTTACAGGAATAATCAATATAATCAAAATAACTTGTGTATTTAAATTTATGGTAATCAATTGGTTCTTTAAAAGACAGCACCATCCATGCTGTGAGTTGCTGTTAAGTCAAATACATAAGATATTTCACATTTGTAGTACAGAAACTGTTATGTTGTATGGTCACACAGATTTTTTGCTTCAGTCAACCTGAAATAACAGTCTTCATTGTTTTTTTTTATTCTGGTAAATCTTTTACTGATGAAGAATCGAGTAATCCAGGAGTTTCCCTATATAGTAATACATATATATCAATACATAGGTATTGATATATTCCACATAATGTAGGACTTTACCTATATCAGTAAATTCTCCATATACTCCATACTAGTCATTGCAATTTACTGTAAGGACTCTCTGCAAGGCCAGATATGGAAGCCATGCATGATACAAGGCAATAATTTTGTTGTATTCTTTAGAGTGAACACGCAGCACTTCCAGGACAGCCAGGGTATCAGACCCAGCCAGCACGGCTTTAGGAGGGGCAGGTTGTGTTTGACCAACGTGGTCTCCTTTTATGACCAGGTGTGTCCCACCTGGTGGATGCAGGAAAAGCTGTGGATGTTGTTTATCTGGACTTCAGCAAGGCCTTTGACACTGTCTCCCACAGCACACTCCTGGAAAAGCTGGCAGCCCGTGGCTTGGACAGGAGCACTCTGTGCTGGGTTAGGAACTGGCTGCATGGCCAGGCCCAGAGAGTGGTGGTGAACGCTGCTGCATCCAGCTGGGGACAGTCACCATTGGTGTCCCTCAGGGTCTGTGCTGGGGCCAGCTCTGTTCAATATCTTCATTGGCAACATGGATGAGGGAATTGAGTCTTTCATTAGTAAATTTACAGACAACACTAAGCTGAGAGCGTGTGTTGATCTGTTGGAAGGTAGGAGGGCTCTGCAGAGAGACCTGGAATGGTTGGATGAATGGGCAGAGTCCAACAAGATGAAGTTTAATAAGTCCAAGTGCTGGGTGCTGCGTTTTGGCCACAATAAGCCCCTGGAACTTTCCAGGCTGGGGACGGTGAGGCTGGACAGTGCCCAGGCAGAAAGGAACCTGGGGGTACTGGTGACAGCAGCTGAACATGAGCCAGCAGTGTGCCCTGGTGGCCAAGAAGGCCAGCGGCATCCTGGCCTGTATCAGGAATAGTGTGGCTAGCAGGAGCAGGGAGGTCATTCTTCCCCTGTACTGGGCACTGGTGAGGCCACACCTTGAGTGCTGTGTCCAGTTCTGGCCCCTCAGTTTAGGAAGGACACTGAGTGCTGTGTCCAGCTCTGGCCCCTCAGTTTAGGAAGGACACTGAGTGCTGTGTCCAGTTCTGCCCCTCAGTTTACGGAGGACATTGAAATCCTTGAGCATGTCCAGAGGAGGCAACGAGGCTGGTGAGGGGCTTGGAACACAAACCCTGTGAGGAATGACTGAGGGAGCTGGGGTTGTTTAGCCTGGAGAAAAGGAGACTCAGAGGTGACATTATCACTCTCTACAACTCCCTGAAGGGTGGCTGTGGTCAGCTGGGGGTTGGTCTCTTTGTCCAGGCAGCAACCGACAGAACGAGAGGACACAGTCTCAAGCTGCGCCATGGGAAATATAGGTTGGGTACTAGGAAACAGTTTTTCACTGAAAAAGTGATAAAATACAGGAATGGTCTGCCCAGGGAGGTGGTGGAGTCAGCATCCCTGGATGTGTTTAAAAAAAAAACTGGATGTGGCACTTGGTGCCATGGTCTAGTTGAGGTGTTAGGTCACGGGTTGGACTCAATGATCTTGAAGGTCTCTTCCAACCCAGACATTCTGTGATTCTGTGATTGGTGTCACTCATGAATCATGTAACTGAATATTGATTTTAATATGCTTTGTTAGTCTTTATAAAATTACATAAATAGCCATCCATTTTTTCTTTATATTTTGGGTATTTTAAAATATAATCTTGCTTAGTAATTCTAAATATGTTGAAGAACAGAATCAGTGTAAAGTAGAAAATATGCAGGTACAGTCAGTGGCAAAAGGTACTTGTCTGCAAAGTTCTAGCAGGTATAAAATGAAACTAACAGAAAGTGAGCTTCCTATACTAAGTAAATAGATATACATATATGGTAACCTGGTTTCCTGAAACTTTTGATTAACTTGGTGTTTATGTACAGATGTCCAGTTTTGTTCCTGGACTTCCCGAAACTCAAAGCAGTATATTCCATAAAGTAAAAAGTACAATAGAGAGAAAAGCCGACATCTGTTCCAGTGCAATGTGACACGTCCAATAATAACTTGTAATAGTCATGGGAAAATGGCATCCAATATATATTTACTACACTGATAGTGAAATGCTTATCTTTTTAGCTGCCCTGCTTTTTTTTCATAGAGACAACCCCCATCTTTAAGACAGGATTTTCAAATAAAATTACTTATGTCCATTTCCAAGAAGTATATACTCTAGTAGAGCTTGTATTCTTTTTAAGAGTTCCTAAAACTAGGTTTCTGAGGGGCTTCTGTTTTCTTCTAGTAGAATTTGTAGAGAAATATGTATTCATTATTTGTAGGATAATCATGCATGTTGGCCATTGACACAGGGAAGAATCCCACTGTGCTACACACTGAACATGAATATCGTTTATTAACCACCACCATGGCTTACAACTGAATAAGAAAGTCAGCTGTTTCTTTAGTTTCAAATACACAAGGATTGTATACAAAAGGGAGGGCATTCTCTTTTCTGTATTTCTTTCATTATTCAGGTGGGCTGATAAAAAATTACTATAGGCTCACCATGGGAAAATATTTTGAAACAAAATCCAAAGACAACTAAATTAAATAGTTTACAGTATTAATATTTTTCCTTACTTATATTAGCAAGAAGGCTTGATGAACAGTTTAAAATTTGCAAAAATTACTGGTTTCGTTCCATAATAGCTAAGTTAGCTGTGAAGTAACACAGACAAAGACGAATGAATCATCCTTTATCAAAGTGGATTTATGTATACCTACATGAACTATTCAACATAAAGCATTTTTCCACTTGTTTCTCCTAAGGTAAAGGTGTGGTATTTCTAAGTTCTTAGCATTACTATTTCTAGTTTATAGCAACATCATAACAACTGGCAATGCTATCCATTCACTTAGGCACTCAACAAGTGTAGAAGAATTATTATAAAATAAGTAATCAAATTCATTGCTAACAATCACACAAATAAATATAGTCAATTTTATGCTGATAATAATGTCCTGCCTAGTGAGAAGGGTCACAAGGGAAATTTCCACAGCTGGGCACAACATGCACAGCATGCAGCTATTTTGAATTTCATTTATTGATATCAGATTAAAGTAACTTTATTGTGCCAAATCAGATGATGCCAAGATAATAATGAATGTCAAGGAAGAGAAGTGATGCCAGCAAATCCTAATGAAGAATCACAGTCAAACATGTTTTCAATATCCTAGATAGGAACAAAAAATAGCATGGAAACTATGTGAAATACAATTATTCAGAGCACATTGTTACAGTAAATGCACTTTTAAACCATTATATACGAGATCTTTCAAAGAAAATGCAGTATTCACATACTTCATTAGAGGAAGAAACAGGATAAATAATCCATCAAAGCATGAACTGAACTGCTTTTTTTGTCCTGTGTACTGCATATATGGAATTCCTCAGATAAACATTTTGCTCAGTTGCTGTGACAAAGTAGTCAGAAATGGTTGTAGTCCCTGTCTCTTGGTAGGTAATTCTCTGTTCCTCTTTTCTAATGGAATGACACTGAAGACTTACAGAGCTTCTTATCGGCAGAACATCAAAGATAAAGATTTTGAAACCGAGAGCTCACTGGGCAGATGTCACAGTGCATGACTTTTTTTTTCATTTCTTCATCTCCATACAACTGTTGCTGTATTCCACCGGACTAGAACACACACAACAAGATACGTTACTGAAAGTTGAGAAGTTTTGGGTTAGTTGATTTAGGCAATTACCACTATGATTCAGAAATATGTCTAATTGTTTAAAGACTGTAGCACATCACTAAAAGAATCCTTACATGACCTACCTAGGACAGCTTGTCCCATGCTTAAAATAGATTGGGTTTGGATAATTCCACCTAATCATCTACATTTCAGCAATCTTGTTGATGCATTAGAACTGTGTATAGTAGCTCGAGAGAATTCTGAAAGAACTCAAGTTAATTTCAATAACAGTGACAAAATATCTTTAATAGAATATTGCTGCTAATTTATGCAGCCATAAAAATATTTCCATACAATGGTGATAACAATTGTCATTACCATGCCACTTGTAACAACAAATTCTATCACAGCTGCCTTCTTCACTGACTTCCACTATATTGTGTTCCATCATGTTGCAATGTGAATGGTCTTTGCAGCAGCTGCAACTAAATCTAGAAATAATCATATCTAAGCACAAACCCTAAGAGAGTCTTTCCACAAGCCTGATTTCAACATGTTTGTATCTACCAATTTGTCTAGAGATGCTTCCAGTAGTGTGCTAATTCACCACTTAATTTTATGAAACCAAGATTTGTCATGAATATCCATTGGTAATAATTATGACAAATCTCTGACCAAATATCAGGCTCACATTTGCTCTTACACTCAATCAAATCTTCTTTTGTGTTGATACCCAGTGAGTCCTTATTAATGTGATTATTTTTCTGTTCCAGAACTGTATCCTGAACGGAACACAGAACTCCAGATGCAGGAGCTGAGTTTAATGACAGGGTCATTTCCTGTGTATTGCACTGGCAATGTTCTTCCTGATGCAGCCCAGGACATCACTGGCCTTCTTGGCCACCAGAGCACACTGCTGGCTCATGGACAGCTTGTTGTCCATCAGGTCTACCAGGTCCTTCTCTGTAGAGCTGCTTTCCAGCAGATCAGCCCCCAGCCTCTGCTGGTGCATTATAACTGGTATTATTCCTCCCCAGGCACAGAACTTGCAGACTTGATTTCATTGAACTTCAGCACATCCAGCTCCTGCTGACTGCCAACACAGACATCTGCTGCAGCAGACACTGCTTCAAGTTTTGTATCATCAGCAACTTTGCTGAGGGTACACTCACACTACAGGTGCCCCCCTGTAATCCAGGTCATTGACCACCAGGGAATATAGCTCTAGCCCTTCAACTTACCGCAACCCCCTGAGCTTTGCCATCCACCCAGTTCTCAAACCACCTCTCTGTCACTCTTCTAACCTACATTTCCTGAGCTCACCTATGGGATATTAGGGAAGACAATGTCCAAAGCCTTGCTGAAGTGTAGGTAGTTCCCCCACCTACACAGTCATTCTAGCCTAGAAGTCTATCAGGTTGTTCAAGCATGTTTTCCCTTTGTATCCACATTGACTACTCCTGATAAACCTCCTTTTTCTCCCCAGGTAAATGACATCCAGGATAAGCTGTCCCATCACATTTCCAGGGATGCAAGTGAAACTGACTGGCCTGTAGTTTTCTGGGTTTTCCTTCTTGCCATTTTTGAATACTGGAATGACATTCCTCCAGTCTGCAGGCAGCTCTCCTGTTCTCCATGATCTCTAAAAAATTTTGGAGAATGGCTTGGTACTAACATTTGCCAACTCCCTCAGCACTTGCGGGAGCATCCCATCAGCGTCCATGGATTTATGGCTGTCGGGTTTGCCTGTATGATCTCCCAACTGATCCTTCTTGATCAAGGGAAAGTCTTCCTTTGTCCAGACTCTCTCTTTCCTCCAAGGGCTGTGGTTCCTGAAGGCCAGACTTAGCAGTAAATCTGTCACTAGGGCACCTGTTGCTGTTGCCACGCCAAAAACACTCACGGACTCTGACTCTTCATTCGACCGAAAGAACTGAGTTTATTACATCATTGACTCCATTATACAGTATATCAAACAAGCCCAGTGATTGGTAGCCAAAGTCAACCCCTCTCCAATCACATTGGTCAAGACAGATGTCCATCAAGAAAACTCCTCCTCCAAGAAACAATGTAAACATAGATAAAATTGCCTATAACAACTCTATTATTTACAGCAAAATGCATGAGAAAAGAATTTCCAAAGTATAAACATCAGAAGGCTGGAAAACCAGGGCAACGGGCACCCACCTCATTCAGCACTTGTCCACATTTTCCTGATTCATCCATTTGCTACTGATGTACTTGAAGAAAACTTGTGGTCACTCATATCCCTTGCCAGATTTTTAATTCCAAATGGACCTTCACCTCTTTTATCACATCCCTGCACACTCTGAAAATAGTCCTATATTTCTCTCTCCTGTCTCTTTTTCCATATTTTGTAAAATTGCTTCTTCTGTTTGAATTTTGCCAGAACCTCCTTAGTCATCCGTGCATTCTTTACTTGATTATTGCTCACAAGGGTACACTGATCTTGAGTTTGGAAGAAATTATATTTGAATGAATACTCACTGTCTTAGGCCCTCCTGCCCTCTAGATCCCTAAGGAGTAGGAATTTTCCAAGTAGGTTCTTGAGGAGGCCAAAGTCAGTTCTTTCAAAGTCCAGGATTGTAATCCTATTACTATCCTGTTTCCTCCAAGCAGGATCCTGAACTCACCACGTCATGATCATGCAGCCAAGGCCATCCCAGTCTCCACATCCCCAACCAGTCCTTTTTTATGTGCTATTTCAAGGTCCAGCACCACATCTTTCCTTGTTGGCTTCTACACCACTTGTGTCAAATGCTCTGGATGTATACATACATATATACGTACATACATATATATATACATGCTCTCAAATGTATATAAAAGCACAGACTGCCTTAAGATAGGAAGAAATTAAGATATAAAACTAATTGCCAAAAAGTCACCACGAATATGCCAAGCAATTTTTAAAATGCTTGGCTTCTACTCAAGCATACAATCAGAGACTATATTCTAGTCTCGTTTATCATTTGTTTTTGCAATTCGGTTACCTCACAAGTTTGCAGATATTTCAGTTATTTCTAAATCTTATTTTGTCCCCCAAAATTATTTTTGTCATCTTTATGCTTGAAATTAATCTGAGACCAACAAAATCTTTCCCAAAAGGAGATTTAAATTCAGTTATCACATTATTCAACACCATATCTTTGAAGCTATAACAATAATCATTGCCTCAGCAATAAAAGAAGACACACCAAAGACACCAAAGCTTGTACACATTCAGCAGTACTCTTTAATGTCACTTTAAAAACCCAAACAAGCAAATGAAACCCCAAAAAATGGACAATAGACTTATTTTAGGGTCAACATGTGATTTTAAAAATCTTTCTTTAAGATTCTTTCAATTTTTTTTTAAATTGTTGTTTGAGTCTTTTAAGAGGCCTTAAAAATAGATGTGACTGTATTAACCCAACCTGAAAATATTGAATGTGATGACCTTGATCAGGAGGACAGAAATAAGCCACTTCACTCATAAAACATATATTAAAAACAGCTGCTAGCTTATCTTGTAAAGCATCCACTTATAGTCATCAAGCAGTTTTTACCATTATGAATTTGAATGAGCATTATGACTATGTAAAAAGTGAGCTTGGTAACTCTTTTACTTTTATCAAGCATGTCAGGATAGGTGTGAAGGGAATGTAAAACTTTTCCTATATATTTATAAAAGACAGCTTCCTATTTCTTTATGTCTATCGTTGTGCATTTAGAGTTACAATATAAAGTGTATATATTATTTGGAATCATCAGGGTTTGCCTGCACAGGTTCTATTACTTAATGTAGGTCAAATTTGGTTCTTGCAGTTTAAACTCTTTCCTTTTATATAGAAAAATCAATATTAATTTTAAATCAAGAAAAATGATATTTCTATGCACAAAATAGTGCTGACCATACACATTTCCATTAAAAAAAAAAAACCTGCCTAAAGGAAAACAGCCAGTAAGTAAAGTATTTTACCCAAAAATAATATACTTAATTTAACCATTAGCCTCAGGTCTTGACCAATATAATACCAATAATAGAATACTGATTGTCTCTAACAGACTTTAAATAACTGGAGCAAGACCTTTACCAAACCCAAGTATTGTACAGTAAAAGGGAGAAAAACATGTTTTTCTAGCCTGTAGAATAGAAAAAATTCCTTTCTTTGAGGTTCCGCAGATTTCCAAAAGGGGAGAGGGTGACAAATTCTTGGGTTTATGCAGCCACTAGCCTCTCACCTCTCTCTGCTTGCACTCATACTAACACGTTAAAGGGTTTAACTGGCAACTCCAAATAGCTTTCTAACTGTAGCATTGCTCATCTCTCCCAAATTGGAAAAACAATCCCAGAAAACATGCTTATAGATTTCCCCGAGGAAAAAAAGCATAGATGGGGAAAACGGAGAAATCAAGGCAGTCCTTTGATTCCTGACTATTGCACACAACTGAGAATCATGTTGAACAAACATTGGGCATTGTTTTTGTTTGGCTTTTGCTTGTTTGTTTTTAATGGAAGTTCAAATGTGTGCAGTGATCTCTGCCTGGAGCAGCTACTCGTTTGTATTGCTGTCCAATAAAGGAGTAGCAATACCTCTAGAGGCAAATGTAATTGATGTTGCTAGAACGGTCCAGGATGAGAACCAAAAAATAGATGCAAGCACAAATAAAGACTCAAAACAACAGCACAGTAGCTCAATTTTTTTTTCTGACTGTGCACAGCAGTGTAGCCACAGAAACTCAATCCAAAACCACTCCAAGCAGAGCTGTTTCAGAAGAAAGAAAGGCCATCAGAAGGAAAGGTCATAGCCACAAATGTAAACTATGCTAGCCCCCTCTCATTTCTGAAAGGCCTCTGTGGAGTTTATTACTCAAGTGTTTCTGTGTCAAGACTTGCTCCTTTCTGGATGGAATCCTATTACATTTGTGTTTTTAAAAGAATTTAGGATGAAAAATTTTTGAAACACAGGTTGTTTTCTTCACTGTTTTCCAAGCAGATTGTCAATAATAAGTTTTCTGAATAAAAAATTTTCAATTCAGAGCACTTCCAGCAATAACAAAGGTAAGGTGTGAACACATCTGTTACACTCTTGTTTTTCAGTCTTTGAAACCTTTTCACTGATTTCAGTACCATGAACAATTTATTTAAAAAAAAATAAAATTCAATAAAATAAAACAGAAGAAAATAAAATACAACAAAGAAACTCCACACTAAAAGAATCTGTATTGAAACATCTCATTATTCCTTTCTAAAACTAAAAAATACTGCAATAAGGCAAGACCAAAGTGAAGCCTCTTGAATAGAGAGGCTTTAGAATAACTAAAATTATTGTGCTAACAGAATTGAGTTACAAAATCAATTTCAGGGCAAGAAAATAATTTGCAATAATTTGTTGAAAAATAAACAGGCTTTTACATTGGTGCAATGAACAGAATTATTCTGTCTTCATAAAAAAAAAATGTCCCTACATTCCTAACTCTACCAGTTGCAGCCCATACACAACCTAGAAAAACAGAGGAGTAAAACAGAAAAGAGACAAAAACTAGTTGAGGAATAGCTGAACAGGGAAGCCTATTTATACACAGACTCTGCACCTATTCCTTCTCTAACACAACCTGTCTTCCATCTTTGCAAAACTTTGTGGTGGTTTGACTTAATTGCCAAACATTTTTGCCAATTTCTTCCCATCTGAGATCATGACCAAAACAGAAACAAAGGCAAAACAATCTATGAATCAAAAAGATAGATTTATTCACACACACACACAGAGGAAAAGAAAGAAAGAAAAAAAAAAAAAA
>WAAE01012127.1:0-26564 GCA_013400495.1 Nicator chloris | reverse complement strand
AGTTTGTGAATAGTACATGTACATCTTTATTGTTACTTAAAAATTTTGAAGTGTTACTGGTAAACATCTCTTCCATGTACCAAATAAATAGTACAGGTTCTTTTTGTTTATATGCTGTTTTTATAATTATGGAATTGTAGAACAATTCTGGTTGAAAGGGGCCTTTCCTGGTGGTGAAAGCAGGGCCACCTAGATCAGGTTGCTGAGGGCCTTACTGCCAGTTCTGGAATCTGTCCAAGAATGGAGACTCCAAAACCTGTCTGGGCAATTTGTTTCTGTGATTGCCTGATGAAGACTAAACTGAGTTGAAGTGGGGATAGGATTTGTGCTTTCAGGGATTAATTGGTAATTGTATTTCAGTATAACTACTGGTTTATGGGTAACAAATAAGGAAGCCTGCAACAGAGATCAGGTTGCCTGTTGAGCAAGAAAACTAGTAGTTAAAGAATTTGATAAAATGTTAAAATGGTCAATCTACAAACTCTCCCTCAATTACATCACTCAAATGCAGGATTATTCTTGATTTTGTGGGTTCTTTTCTGTTCTTGAACACTTTGCATGGAGTTAGTGTATGTACTCTCAGCACCAGCACAGGAAAGGTGAGTCAGGGTCATGCACCCACATGTCACAGAGCTGGAACCTACTGCACACACTGCCACTGCCTGGAAAGGCAGTTTGAGTAGGAGGTACTCAGGGTGCAAAAATTCCTGCAGTGCTTTATGCCAAGCCCACTGAGGGATGGAGTAACTTGAACTCATAACTGAAATCCGGGAGCACTGCTGCTTCATCTTCTTGGGCAGTTCTGCTGTTTCAGCTGTTTTATCTTTGTGTAGTAAGTGTAGTCTTTTAACATGGTCCAATATGTCAGTAGTATTTAGTCTGAAGCCCTGTAGAGCTGATTTTTGATCTTAATGCCCTTATACACATTTATAGAAACATCTCGATGGGTCTAATCTGTGTTTATTCCCTATAGAAAAGCAAACTGACTGCAGTAGCAATTTAGCTGAAGATCCTCATGTCCTCCAGCAGTGCTGAAACCCAGTGACACATTGACCACGTGAAACTGAACAAGTGTCTGTGTATGAAATGTTCCCATGAAAATGTGTGTGGGAACAAAAATACCAGCAGAGCATTGAGTGGCTTATTTTTCCCAACTGACCAAATACCTGCCACTACTGAACTTCCCTGTAAAGGAATAGTGTTGGCAGACTATTAATTTCAGCTTGTTTTCTTACAGCTGTTGTTGCTATACTGTTATTGTTAGCTTGTTTCTTATAGCTGTACTTTCCTAAATAAGCATTTGCCTCTTGACTGGCATTTTTTACTGACTGGGGGTGGACTGACTTGTATGGAGTTCTTGGTGGGTGGTTCTTCAACAAAAGTTTCTTGTGAGTTTCTGTATATGCTACTGTGTTGTACAGCACTGCTTTCAGATGTTTGCTTTTGGAAAAGTTGCATTTTTTTTTTTTTCTCAAAAAAAAAAAAAAAAAGTTGAGGGTATTTTTGGGGGCTGGGGTGGGGAGTTGTTTTTTTTTTTCTCCATAGGGGAACATAGTTGTTTTGGGTTGAAGTCTTGCATTTGGTGCTGTTCTAAAGCAATGAAAGAAGCTGGAATAAAGCTTTGGCTGGCATATACTGGTTTGTTAATGTGATTTAATGACTCGTGTATGTTCCTGTGCAGAAGCCCAAATGCTGTGTGAGAGCTGTTCTGCAGTCACTGGTTGTGCTTTGACCCTAACCAGCTCTCTTAGAGCACTGTGAGCTATGCTGAATGTTTTGAAACATTAATTGCACTTAATTAATTGAACTTGCTGCAATTGTACTAATGAAAGATCAAGCTTTACCTATAAATATGATGAAGACCCAGTGGAATGGTTTTGCTGCCACATGTGTGCAACATGCTAAGGACGTGACCTGCAGCTGTTTTAAGGAGATCTCACCTTTTACTCCCCTTCTCAGATGTTGAAAAGGGGGTGTTATTTTACAGTATTGTTCCATGCTCCTGTATAGCACAGCTGCTCCCTCCTCTTCAGAAGCTGTGGATTTTTAATGCTGAAACAAGGACTTAGGAACCCAAGCTGGCTGACAGTGAATCTCACAGTAGATCTCAAGTGTTAGTGCTGACTTAGTAAGACAAACATTTATTTGCTTAATAGAGATAATACACAGCACTAGGCTGGGGAGAATTTAATTAAATTCTGAATGACAGGTCTTAGGTGTTACTGGAATCTCATTTTAAGATTACAGATTATGTAAAATACTTAATTACACTGTTAATATCTTAATTTGTTCTCTTCACTGGTTTTGTTTGTAACCTGATTTTGAAATGAACAGAATTTAGAACATGTCCTTCCATGGGGCAGCTTCAGGCAGTTCTGATCCAAAAAGGAAAGCCTTAAAGAAGGCCACCCAGGTGGCTGCTGAAATTCTTTGTCCAGGTACTACCACTGCTGTCTTTATCTGTCAGTGGGAGCCAACTGTGTCACCTAGAGACCATTTTGAGTACCTGGAGAAAGCTGGTGGCTGGAGAGTGTTTACTACCTGGGGAGACCTCAGGAGCTGAAGCAGTGCTAGCAAGGACCGTGTTTAGGCAGCTGTAAAGGTGCCACATCTGTATTTCCCCTGCAGTCTGACTGTGTGATAGTGGAAACACAGACAAGGCAGGAGCTGCTGGAGTTTTGCCCAAGGGCAATTACAGTTGCTACAAGATGACCCATTGAAAAGCTTTTGAGAAATAAACATCATCCTCTAGGTATGGCACTAAACACATCTTAAGTGGATTATGCTCCTGTGAGGAGTCCTGCGTCTGGACTTTCTCTGCTGTCAGCTGAACTCTTTCCTGTAGCTTTTACTGTGATTTATTTTAATAAGACACAGTTTTGAATACCACCTTCCACAGGCATCTCTCACTTCCAACTGTTGTCAGAGCACAGCTGAAATACTTAGTATCTAAACAGAACAGTGGTGCTTTGGGTTTTGTTTTGTTTCTTTTCCCTTACCCTGCACTAAAGGCTTGCTGGATGCAAACTGACGTAAAGCTTGGTAAACCAACTTGTAGCTGAATTCATTGCAGCTCAATCTGTGTCTCTGCAAACTTGACTCAAGTCAAAACCAGTCAGAGCATTTCAATTATTACCAATTGATTTCCCCAAGCTGCCTACAAAGCAGAAGTTACCCTGTTGCAGTACTTCAGAGCATCCCACTAACTCATTTGAACAGAAACCTCTGTTTTTATGATTATGTAACTTAATGCCTTGTCTTTTTTTTTGTTGTTCCACACCCCAAGAGCTTTGTAGGTGTTTAATGCCACCACATGTCTGCAATATTAGTGTCCTGATGGCCATGGCATTTTCAGTACATCTTTGTATTCCTTATTCAGGTTCAGCTGGAGATGTGTCAATATTGGTTCCAGGGATAACATTAGGTCCTATGCCATCCACAAGAGAATCCCACTGATCAAAATCCTTCTTAAGACCTGTAACATGGGGGAAAGAAAATCAAAGTGGCCATGAGTTAAGTAACCAGCTTTTTGTAAAACTACACTGAATAATGAAATCAACTTGGCAAAGTAGGGAAGGAAAAAATGATACTCAAGAATTTTTGTACCAGAACAAAATGTCAGTGATTTTCCTCTGAGTTGCTAAGATTACAAAAGTAACTGACAAACCTCTAGAAGAAGTTGACTTTTTTTTTCCACTGACTCACTTATTTTGATCGTGTTTTAAACTGAATGGCTATATAAAAAGCTTCACAGGCATTAAATATTAGTCAACTTCATACTTTGCTGTAAACAGATACTTACTCAGATGTTTCTGTAGGAAGGCTAATGAAGCATGATTGCTGATATCAATAGCTTCATTTGGATCTATTTCTCCTTTTAATTTGAAAAATCTTGCAATGATTCCTCCACTCACAAAGGTGAAATCAGGAAAGCTTTGATGTACTGAGCCCCTGCAAAGAGAAAAATTATCAACAGACTTGCAAGAATACATTAAAATGCCTGATTAAAAGATGCACAGACTTCAGTCACGTCTTGTGCTGTCTTTAGGAGAAGATAAAACGGGTTAATCTCATAAGCATGCAAGATCAGCAGGAAATTCTGCCCTAACCACAGAAGGGAGGAAGGTTTGTACATGCTTGATGTAAGTCACTGTCACTGCAACAGCAATAAAGAGTTGGCTTAGCAAATCCTTGAAATCAAGTTGTCTCCCTGCTCAGTGGTGGAGGATAGAGCCATCCCTCCCCTGGCTGCAGAAGTGCCCCCAGAAGGCTGTTTCAAGTGTTCATATGCAGGTGATGCACAAGGCACAGCACAAAGCTTGTGCCTCAGGGCAGGAATGCACACCTTGGAGTGTCTTAAACTTGGGGTTCCTGCCTGCTTTGAGAGGTCTCTGTCCCCACTGTAGGGGATGTATGGCTTATTGAAACATGCAGTGAAAAGCTGGGCCATGAGGAGAGACAGTCATAGTATCATTTAGGCTGGAAAAAACCTTTAAGATTATTAAATCCAACCATTAACCCAGCACTGCCATTCCATCTCTAAACCGTGTGCCTCAGTGCTACATCTACGTGTCTTTAAACACCTCCAGGGATGGTGACTCCCCAGCTTCCCTGAGCAGCCTGGTCCAATGCCTAACAACTGTTTGAATAAAGAAATATTTCCCAAGATCCAATCTGAACTGCCCCTGGTGTGACTTGGGGCCATTTCTTTTTCCCTGGGAGAAGAGCCTTAACCCCTACCTGATTCCACCTTCCTGTCAGGGAGTTGTAGAGTGAGGAGGTCCCCCCGAGCCTCCTTTTCTCCAGGCTAAACATCCCCAGCTCCCACAGCTCCTCCTCCTCAGCCTTGTGCTCTCGGGACTGTCTGGCTGCAGTTACCTGTAACTGCACAGCTCCAACAAGAGCTTCAACCACGGACGGAAATGGTGGCTCCTGAGCACTTACTTGATAGTGATCATTTTCTTGTTTGTGTCATTGGAAATGAGTTTCTTAATCTTTAAGATGTTCTCGGCCCACTGGAATTTTTCAGAGTTGATAAAAAGCAGCGGTTGCTGGATGCTGTTTTGGTAAATGTCGTCACCAACCGGAAGCATCCATACATCGAGGGCAATGCCACACCTGCCAAAAACATCTGGATATTGGCACAGGAGCAGAAAGCTTGGAAGTTCTGAGCATGCTCTGAGTTGCAAGAGACATGGGGAAGAGAAAGTCTCTCTGATACTGAACAGGTAAATGAATAATTTTTTTTCAGAATTATCTCTAGTCTGGGGGAAGAGAATTAGTTCATTCTTGCCGTATGTTGGTCTCCACTGCCAGATGCAGCTGGACTGCAGGGTCCCACAGTATCATGATACAATAAGATGCAGCTGTTATGTTCCACCACATCCCCACACTTGGAAGAAGCATGGAGAAAGCCAGACATGCCGAACAACACTTTTCTTCAGGAGCTAACTGGTAGTTGGGGGATCCTAGGTAAAGTGCCCTGCTCCAGACCTCTCAAGTGCCAAATGACTCTGGCCTTGTTTTACATACTTACCTGAATCTTATTTCTTTGCTGAGACTTTCAATAACTGTAGCACCACCAAAAGAGTGTCCCATCACAGCTATTCTGCTAGTATCAACAGAATCCTGTCAAAAAAATCCAGGTGCTGTAAGAGACTTTCTTTCCCAAACTTACTTTTTAAAGGGAATAATTTTTTTAGGCATTAGATCCTACTGAAGTAGGAAGAGCATCATTTCAGCTCCATTACTCTCTATCCAGCTTTAAATGATTTCAAATATTTTCATAGATCTATAGAGTGATCTTCAGAATATTTTACAAGAACCAGTTTAAAAATGGAAGGGGGAAACCAGAAGCATTATTAGGTGTTTAACAAAATGCAGGTGGCACCTTCTACTCACCTTTAGGCTGTTCCAGTCAAACTCTGAATGTAGTACGTTCGTTACTTCCTCTCCTGAATTGATTTTAAGAATGAGATTGAGAGCTTTGATACACTCCTGTGCTCTTTGCTGGACCTGGGGAGAAAGGCAGGTTGGGGCAGAGCAAAGGAAGGAATCATCAGACCACTGGAAGGCTTTGTGAGCCCCTTGGACACAGGACTTACTCTGATAGTTTTCTCCCCCTAAGTGTCTGATATGCTACCAACTGTTCTGAACTGCAGAATGGAGCCATCTGACAAACAACAAAATTGGATTTTGGTGGTGTAAAGAGCTGAAGCTCTTGTGTAGAACCTCTGCACACAGAGGAATTTATCCCTATAACATGCACCAAAGGCCTTCAACTCCTTCGTCCTGTCACTGCTTAAGAAAAGGGGTTGTTGGGATGTGCAAAGGCTTAAGTTACACACCTCCAAGGAAGGCTGACTCCCTGATACTTCTCAGGCTCACTTGGATGAGCAAATGTCATTCTATCACTTGCCCCATCACACAATAGCCTTGAAACTGTCCTTACACTGGATAAACTAAACTAAGAAACAGTGAAGCCCATCCCATTTTTTATATATACTCATCCTTGAAAACTGCAGTGAAACTGTTGCAAAAGAAGGTTTTCACTGTTCCATATAAGAACAGTTTTTAACTGGTATGTTAGTAAAAGAAAAGCTTCAAGAAGAACCAAGGAACAGTAGTGATCTTGGGAACCACACTGTGTAGGTAGCCAACAAGAAGTCTGTGCATCACTGAATTTCAAATAAATCCCAATCTTCTCTACTGCTCTACTTGTGAAATTTGCAGACAATGGCTTCTGGAGGTTATTTCCAAGCTCAGACATTACACATTGACACTCACGAGTAGGACATTTTACTCATACAGGAAATTACTCTTGTACTATTGTCTCTGTGGCCCAGAGAGATAAAGACAAGCACCTCCCTGGCTGAGTTTTCATTAGCTGGAAAAAACACTCCCGTATTTTACTGGAAGAACTTGTCAATATGGCCACCTTACATCCAGCTTGGATACTGCTTATAATAAATTGGAAGTCTGCACTGTTTACATTGCTAAAAAACACCTTCAAGTGGTGGTAAAGACTATAAAGCAAACATCCCACTCAGAGCAGCCATGATTCATCGTGCTATGGAACAGTAAACGAAAGCTAAGGCAAGCCTAAGGCCACATCACTTGAGCTCACCTCTGTGTCACTTTTAGGCTGGGCTGGGTAGTAAAAGTGTGAAGAGACAGCAAAGAAACAGAAAGCTGAGTGGAACCAGAAGACAAACAGATGACTCAGCTCAACAGTGCAACTTTAAGAAAAAGCTTTGTTGAGGGAGCAGTTTATGCTCTGAAGAAAGCTAATGTTGGCTGTTCCACCTTCAGGGACACAGGACTCAATCCATTTTTCTATCTCCCCGAGCCATGGCAGAAGACTGCTCCCCTGGCCAAAGGGAGACTCTGCTAAGCCTAAACACAGCACTCCTGCCACACTTCCCAGAGCAAAGAGCCAGGCCAGGCACCTGTTTATGGCGCAAGCAACGCTCCTCCTCTCCAGTTTTCAGTTTCCTGTAATAGATCCACTCCTTCTCCATGTTAGGCGTAGACTCTTCCTGTGACTCAGAAACGGACCTTCTTTTACAATAGTACGTGGCTGAAGCAGATTCATCTCTGTAATACCAAGAGGAGGTTATTTCTGGGTATGCATTCCATTTGGTTTGAGATGAAGTCAGTACAAGTTTTAGATTTCACTCATCTGAAGAGATCCAGCTATCAACCAGTGCTGCTGCAGTTGCAACCCAGTGTACACAAACTTTCTAAACCATGCAATAACCCCACCAAAACTCATGTCTCCTCTATATTCTTCACCTACTTATATTCTAACAGTAAGAGAGAGACAAATAGCATATCTGAAGAATGACAATTGATATCTACCCCAAGACTTTGCATTCTAGGGCTTATATGAACGAAATTCCCTTTGCTTGGAGAAGAGCTAAGCTATGGGCTGTGTTGGCAGGGCTGAAAAAGAGAGGTTAGTTTTTCTTTTTTAAAAAATCCAGAAGTTCTGCTTTAGAATAAATAACATTCTGTTCAATGTGAGAAAGTTGCTTTCCATCCGAAGTCCAAAACATGCAGCACACTCACCTGTGCTCCACAGCAGCCACTATAAAGCCCTGGGAAGCCATCTCTATGCAAATAGCAGAGTAGATTGTCCTGCAATAAAAACCACACTCTGGTGAGATGTCATTCTTTCAATTCCATTGTTCTTTAAATGTTGACCACACTAGGTATGCACTAGTCCCCACTCAATATTTCTTTTCTTTGAATTTGCTACCCAACAAAGCAAGATTTTGTATGCCAGGCACCAAAGCCTGTTCACAAAACCTTGGTGCTGTTTTACTGTCTACTCAGAAAGGAAAATGCCACTGATTTTTAATAAGTAGCACACAGAGCACTTTCCATCTTCAAAGAGCTGTTGAAAAATCAACCAGCTAATCTTCACAACATCCTTACGGGCTGATAAATATCTTCACCTCCATCATACAAAGGGGAAACACAAATGGAGGTCTGAGCAATCTGGTCTAGTGGAAGCTGCCCCTGCCTACAGCAGAGATGATCTTTAAAGGCCCCTTCCAACCTAGGCTGTTCTATTATTCTGTGACCAACCCTAGTGTTGTTTCAGTGGAGGCATAATGACAAATCTGTTTCAGCTCCACAAGGATTTCACCTCCCTACTGAAAATCTGTTCAGAACCACCCTTGGAGACTGCTGTCTCCATAGCAGCAGTCTCCATAGACAACAAAACCAGTTTGTCAACAAACTGCAAAATTACCGAAACGCTCCAAGTCCATGGGAAAAAACAAGAAGTGGATATTTTTCTCCTGGCTTAAAAGCAGCATTTGACTTTGCAGGACAGGTCACTGAACCTAAATAAAAATGGAAGTGTACGTCATTATTACTGGAATAACAGAAAGCATTTGTTCCTGTGGGAGAGATCCCAAGAATGTAGTGACTACTGATATCAGAGCAATCACTTAAGGTACCAAGTCTCATCTTTAAAATAGAAGGCAAATATGGATCTGATTCTGAAAATACTTCCTATTTGGCAGACGTTACTTGTCTTCCCCTCCTCCCATCCACAGCCTGGCACAAGGTGTACATATCTCTTAAACCTCCATAGTCAGGCATCCAGGTCTTGCTGATATTCAGACCTCTGGATCTCTCTGACTTTTACATCTTTGCACATTTCCTTGTGGGATTTAAATCGCAACACACTGCCTGAGACCTGGGGTCACATTCAGCAGTCTCACTACACAAACCCATCCCACAAAAACTTCTTTGCTAAAAGCTCTTTTTCAGCCCTGCAGCAATACCACCCTGCTCATGGAGCATGGAGGCAGCAACAGGCAAGGAATAAAACCAGAACGAGTCTTACCAACATAGTAATGGAAAAGCCTTTCTCCTACAGCTCGGTACATATTGAGGAAGTCAGAGAGTCCCTGATAGTATTCTTTGTCTGGAATCCATCGTGCCTCTTCGATATCTGTGGCATCATATGCTGGATAAAACAGGCGCAAGAAGCTTCCCTGGGATTAGGAAAAATTTAAAAAAAAAAAAAAAGAAAAAAAAAAGAGTATTGGTATTTATTTATGTATGGCAGAGAAAATGGAAGATTAAAACATTTACAGAAAAGGTTTCAGTTGCAAGAATCCAGGTCAAGAGAATTATGAGAATCTCATGAGAAAGTTATTATCATATGCAGGTTTTCATGCCAATCCTATGTCACAATCTCCCTGTGCCTACAATGAATTTAAAGTAGCATGAGATACACATCACATCATCCATCAGGTGGATATACACATCACCTTCTCTATGTTAGCCTAGGGCTTATTAGAAATACTTCATTTAATTAAGTTAATTATTACAAACACTCACTACCTATTTACTTTTCTTCCATCTTCTTCACTGGGAATGGTTTGATGATGCATTTTGGTAAGTTTTATAGGGCAGACTGTTAAAGGGGTGACTGAAGATGACCTGAGAGCTGGAGCACCTCTCTGAGCATGACAGGCTGACAGAGCTGGGGCTGATCAGCTGGAGAAGGTAAGACTCTCTAACATGGCTGTAGTGTTCCTGCCTAAACTGAGCAGAGGCTGTCAGTAAAGCTCTTGGGCAGTTGCACAGCAAGGAAGAACAATACATCACTCTTCCTCCTCATCAAAATATTCACAAGTATCTCGTGGTCCATCTTTCTAAACACAACTTTGTTAGCCTGTGTTTCATCTGCCTCTGTTTCTTACCACCAGTTCAAATCTTACTGTCTGCGCTCCAGGTATCCCAGGAAAGCACCCAAGCTTTCCACACTCACAGGGACCTTCCATACCCCTTGTCAGTTTTCTCCTTCAGAGACAGCAGCAATGTACCAATGCATACTGCAAAGCAGACTTCCCAGCAGATGAACTGTGTGCAATTTGCATTCTTATTTCCTGGTTTGCAAGGGAATTTGCAACACTCCATTCAAATTCACTGTCTCGCTCCAACTGTACTTTTGTTTTAGCAAGTTACAATCAGGGCCAAAATAAACATGAGCTTTGAAATAAAGTCTGATTTCTTGAACACTAATTTATGTGTTTACCAAAAGTTTGTTTAATGAAGCTTGTTTCTATTGACTTATCAAACTTAAATCAACCTTTGACACAGAGACCATTATGGAAGAACTTTCCTCCACACTGGTAATGATATTAATTTGATCTCCGAATAGTCCCAGTGAACCTCCCCAGTGACTGATTACTGGAAAGGGGAAGAGGTTCATTACTTATACCTGAGAGAACTGCAATTGTTCATAATGCTTATGTAAAAAAACCCACATGGGCTGACTGCAAAGAGAAACTCGTCACTCCTCTGTGCTGATATAGAGTAAGCTCAGTAAAGGAAAACATATGAACCATTACAAACTGGTCACAAGTTCCACTACACCTGCCTACTCTGAGGAGTAAAACCACAGTGTAAATGCAGGTGTATTCTCTCAAAGACCAAGAGGATTTGAAATGGAAACTCATAAGCAAGCTCATTATTTGTCTGATTACTGTCCCCATCTTATTATTGTGGCTTCTCACTATGCTAATCTCTTGCAAAATTGACATCCTGTTCATCTTCAGTGACATAAAATCTCAAGAAGACATCTCATCTTTTACCCTGCAGCTGAAACACTGCATAGGCTCATCTCCCAACCCTGCCAAATCCCATTGGGATCTTTGTGATGAAAACAGCCACAGTCACAGAGACTGCGTGTGGAGTCTCCTCAGGAGCCCAGCACAGGAGGGAGCAGTGGGGTCTGTGGGAAGAACCCCTGGGTCCCAGGAGGACACAGTTTCTCTGCAGTATCTTATGTAGGAGAGTCAGAAAGGCAAGGACCTTTGGAAGAGGGAGGAATTTGCCATGGGAAAGGCTTGCACGTTACATCCATCTGGTAAATGCCCGGTACACATCCTACACAAGGATGGAGAGGATAGAAAGCTGTGAGTGTCAGCATGGAGCACACAGGCAAGACCTTCTGGTTGATTTATCTGTAAAACTACAGCCAATTGTTTCACTAACATTGTGGCTTAAACCCAAAGCAGAAAGAGTTGAGAGCTTTACCTCAATTGCATTTTCTGTCATCAGATCTGTACATCCAACTGAGTGTGGTCCCTTTCCTTCAGGGATCCTGTAAAAATTCTCAGTGCTGCTGGTGCTCCACATTTCCATTGGTGCCTTCACTGACAAACCTGGGGAAAAACACAAAGCAAATCAAGAGACCACCATAGCCTTTGTGACCAGATCACCCACACTGAAACAAAGCCAGCATGCTGAAAATCCAAAATTAGGAAAATCAAGATGAAGCCAATACAGCAATCTGCTCGTGAGAAACAAAGAAATCCCAAATTGTCAACCTGACCTGTTCTACTGGGGATTTTCCTTGCTGTATCCTGAATCCCAAGGAGCAGACAACACCGTGCACTTACAGAGAAGTGGGATGAAACCTTTGGCTGGCGAGGCCGCGGCGGCACGCGGGAGATCTGCGGTGCTACGAACTGCACAGAGGGAGGATTCTGCTGCTCCTCGAGGAAAATTGGCCTGTGCATTAAGGGGAGTGGGATGTCACGGAGAAACACAACGCCGCTGCCATTTTGCCAGGAGGACTGACGAATCCCGGGTTCGGCCCCGGGCGAGACAAGGTCGGGCTGCCCGTGCCGGAGCGGGTGTCGGGGCGGTGTGGCCGTACCTGGGGTGACCCCTCCGCGCCGGGCTGGCCCTGGCGATGCGCAGAGCGCGGGGGGGAGCAGCCGCATCCCGGGCTGGGCTCTATCTGCCGCCTTCTCCGTAGGGAAGGAGACGCGGGGCCATCGTTCTCCCCGCACTTCGCCGCCCGACCGGGCTCCCCCGGGGCGGGGCTGCCGCTGCGATGTCACAGCGGCTCCTCCCCGGAAAAGCCGCGGGGTCGGCGGCCGCTCCGCCCCGGAAAGGTCCCTCTCGGGCGGCGGCGCGGCGGATCCCGATCTCGCGAAGATGGTGCGGAAACTGAAATACCACGAGCAGAAGCTGCTGCGGCGGCTGGACCTGGTGAACTGGGAGGCGTCGGGCGGGAACCTGGCGGAGGTGCGGGCGCTGCGGCGGTATCGGGTGGGCCGGCGGGAGGACTACGTGCAGTACAAGGCGCTGGCCCGCGCCGTGCGCGCCCTGGCCCGGCGGCTCCGCGACCTGGGCCCGGCCAGCGCCGCCTTCCGCGCCCGCTGCGCCGCCGCGCTGCTGGAGAAGCTGCACGGGCTGGGGCTGGTGAACAGCCGGCAGTCGCTGGCCGTCTGCGAGAGCCTCTCGGCCGCCGCCTTTTGCCGCCGGCGCCTGCCCTGCCTGCTGGTGAAGCTGCGCATGGCGCAGAACCTGCGCCACGCCGTCACCTTCGTGGAGCAGGGGCACGTCCGCGTGGGGCCCGAGGTGGTGACAGACCCCGCGCTCCTCGTGCCCCGCGCCGTCGAGGACTTCATCACCTGGGTGGACGCCTCGCGCCTGCGGCAGAAGGTGCTCGACTACAACCAGNGCCACTACGGGATATTCACACACCTGCAAAGGGAGCCAGAAGGAAACTGTATTGACCTGCTCCTGGCTCCCTTTCGCAGCTCACGGTTCCATTCATCCGTGCAGAGGAACGTCCTTTACACATCCACTGCTTCGAGAATACGTGTAGTGGCCCAGCTCCATCATCATCCCTGGCATACCCAGCTTCACTGTTAGCCCAGCAGCTCAGCTCCATCATCATCCCCAACATGTCTGGCTCCATCGTCATCCCTGACACGCTGTCCTAGTTTAGGGCAAATCTTCATTCTCCTCCCTTTCGCTCTCAGATCTACTTTTAAAGGTGCAGAACTTATTGCTGGGCTAAACAGACAGATGGGGATACCAGCATCATGAAGTCAACCCAGGACACATGCTGAGCTCCATCATCATCCCCAGCGTGCCCAGCTCCATCATTCTTACATCCCATAAAGCAAAAGTGCTTGGAAAAGTCTCTGCCCAGTCACAGGAGAGGATTTTGGTCAGGCTTAAGTGCTTGGCAGCTTAATAGCAGCTGCTGGAAGGGGTTTTAAAGCAAAGGCAAGTGACTGTTTTAACACTGAGTTTAGCAGCTTTGCTGCTCTTTTTCCAACAGCTTTTCCTGGTTCCTCCTTCAGCTGTGGAATGCACAGGAATCCGATTTACTTCTGGAAGGGTTTTCCCTTGATATCAAGGGGGAAATGCAGGGATTTCTGGGGCTCAGCAGTAAAAAAGAAGGCCAAATACTGTGTTTCTGGAACTGTTAAAGTTTTAGCCAAAAACAGAATTAAAAAAACAAAATAACTTTATTGTCATGTGAAGTTATAAAGGGAATTTTGATGCTTTGAGTTCAGTGTCTTTGCTGTGTGGGGATCCAGATGACCATTAGGCATCATTTCAGGAACAGGATCTAACTGGGGAGGTGTTGGAGCAAAAGCTGATTTAACCATAACTGCAGATTTGGGGGAACTTTTACATTTAGCACATTAGCCAGGGGCTGTTGGGAACTTTGTTGCCTTTTGATAAAAAAGGCAGAAAAAGAAAAATAAAACTCCTAGGGTTTTTTCAGTTGGTGAAGAAATGTGTGGACTGCTTTATGATACAGTTTCTCTGAGTTTATTCTGATTTTTAAATGTCCCAGTAAGCCCCGTTTGCCACTTTTCAGAACTTTTTTTAAATTTAAGTTTTTATGTAACTTATGTAAGGCTATTACTGAGTTCTAACATATCTATGCTAAGAATGCTCTCTTTCCCTTACCCAGGGCTATGAAAGGATTTGGCAGTAGGTTTAGGAGCAGAGCTGTGACTGTCCATCCCAAATCCAAAGAGCTGGAATGCAGCTACTGTCAAAGCTATGGATTTGGATGCCTTAGTGTGGCTTTTTTTGAACAGAAAAAGTGTTCAGGTGAGGTATGTTTTGGAGGTATTGCATGACCACAGGCTGTCACCAAATATTGTATCAGGTTTTCGTAAGGCAAACAGAATGTTTACATTTCTTCCCAATCTCATAAGCTAGCTGTATTAAGCAGAACAATTATTAAAGCAATAACAGGTATTAAGAAAAGGATACTAAATGGGTGGATAAACCTTGTGCCTACTACTGCTGTTTATACTTGAATTTAGTTCAGTAATCATAACCTCAACAACATCTTAACCTTTTTCTTAAAAGTGTGCACCTTGCTTATGGTAAGAAATGCTTACGGTAAGAAATGCAGATTGAAAAAAAGTTTCAGACCTGAAGCACCTTCCCATCTTCCCTTTCCTCTAGAACAATGCCATTATTTCTTGGGAAATTTAGAAGGTGCTTTATTCAGGTGCAGGTAAAAACAGTGCTTTTGCTGTGCTTTACTCTTCTGGGGGAATTTAAGTAACAGCACAGTGACTGTGCAAGGCATTTTACTACTGAGATGCTAAACTCCTGCTCTGCTCAGTGTGTCCAGCCCTTGAAGGACTGCAGAAAAGGAAATATCAAACCTCCAGCCTGTCAGCTTCTGCAGTTTACATCATCAGCCCATTCCTTTTGTATTAAACCAACTTTTTATCATTCATCTGTGCACCTTCAGCATCTGTAGCAGAACAGAAATTACCCTTAAGGTAGGCTGTGAAGTTAAGCAGTGGGAATTGATTTTCCTAGAAATATGTGGGATAACAGCATCCATCACCCCTGCTCTCCTCCTGTGGTACTGGAAATCAAATTTGTATGTGCTCTGAGAAATCCGGCTGTGTTTTTATGTCTGTGTGTTTTAAGTCTGGAATTTCTTAACTGTGCTAGTTGTACAGTAGCTGAGACCTGAGATGGGTGTCCTGCTCCTCAATTTTTAGCAGCTGGAGTCCTTGCACACCCCTGACCAGAGCTAGGTCCGCTTCAAGTACGATAAACAGATAAAATGGGAGTTCCAGCAGCACAGCCACATTCCTGCTGGTGATTACACCAGGAAAATGATGGCTTCCTCATGTTCCATGGTGGTTTTGCTTTAGTTTCTGGGTTTGGGGTTGTTTTCCAGAGCTGACACGCTGTGGCCGCTGCTGGGTGGTTCCCGCAGCAGTTCTGGAGCCGGGGATTGAAAGGGCACAGGAAGTTCTGACAGCCTTTCCCAACACTGGGATAAATGTGGAGGCTTTGGTTAAATTCCAAGGCTGATCCAATGTCAGTATAAATTGGCACAGCTTCCATGGGCCTGTGTGAACTGGCATGAGGATACGATCCAAAATCGCCCTTTTTTGCGCCAGGTCCTTCAAACTCTCCCTCCAGTGCTTCATGGGGACTTGCAGCAGGAGAACTTGTGCACGTGAGAGTAACAGGAGGGGGTCCTGAGTGTCACTCTGCTTCTTCCCTGTACCTTCTGAAGTGGGCTTGATGTTCCTCAGGCACCCCAACATCTCCATGAGTCTTGTGGGAAGTTGCTGCTGCAGGACAGAGGGTGATGGTGCTGGTGATAGGGCAAACTCTCTCCATGCCTGACAAAACTTGGTCACTGCCACCTCCATATGTGCCTGTCCCAGGAGCTGGGGAGTGCAAGGGTACCAGCTTCTCCAGAAAGGGAGAACAGGGCTGCAGGGGGGGTCTGGAAAGTGCAAAAGCCATTGGCAAACAGCGAGCAGTTTCCAGGCAAAAGCTCACTTGGATAGTGGGGCAGCAGGAAAGGAGGTTTTACCAGGGCCTGGTTTTAGGTTTGAGGGGGGTTTTTTTGTTTTGTTTTGGTTTTTTTTTTTTTTCCCTTTTTATTTTTTCTCTTTTCTTTTTTCTCCTGACCTTGGCTTTCTCTTATTTGAAGGCTGCCAAAGTGGAGAAGCTGAGGCTGAGGAATGCGGGGGAGCTGAAGGAAAAAGTCCTTCACACTGACGCCTTTTGTGTTGCAGTGTGTAGAAGGCTGAGGCTGTCACTGAAATGCAAATGTGTGGTTTTTCACTGTTGTGAGCTCCATTTTATTCCCAGTAAACAAGCATGCTGCTTCCATCCGACATTTTGGTGTGGCTCAGTGCTAACCTCAGTCAATCAATTACAGCACATCACTGTGAGCCTAGGGGCTGAGGAAGGATGGTACATCCCCCTTCTCAAGATGGGAAATGGAGACTGAGAGAAGCAAAGGTGGAATTGGGCAATTCCCAATTTTTTGGGTGATAGTCCCACATCCTGGGCTAGGCCAAGGCCTCCTAGCCTTGCTGAAGGGCACTCCCCATGCTCATCTCTGCAGCACTCCCCTGTAAGAAACCCTATAGCAGATGAAGTCCCCTTTTTGTGCTCTGAATAATGTTTGAAATACATCCCCTGACAGATCTGACCCTGGAGATTGAACCAAAGAGCCATTTCTCATCACCAGGGCATGGGATCACCTTAGTCCCTACCCCAGAAGCCAAAACCTTTCAATATTGACTGGGTCTGGGGGATTATATCTTAGGAGTTATGTCAGCATTTACCTGAGCGTACCAGCTCTTGTCCCTGCTTTTAAATACACAATTTTAGGCACTGAAGCATCTTTTTTGACCCACTGCTTGCTGGTTTGGGCCTGCAGCAGGATTTTGTAGTGGGAAACCTGCCTGCTGGGAACCATCCCCTCTTAATTCTACACAAGCACAACAGTCCCTTCCTCCCTCATATCAGCTGATTTTGAAGAGAGAGTCTTTTTCTCCCAGCAGGCAGAGAAAGGGGAGGCCACCCATTAATGACAAATGGAGATTCTGAGCATGTGCCGTTCCTCCTGGAGCTGCTGTTATGGGATTCCATATGTCCCCAGCATATGGGGAACCACAGTTTGATCCCACGTGTCCCCAGCAGTAAGTCACCACAGTTTCTGGCCTGCTGTGAACACATCAGTTGTGTTGGTGAGTGCAAGCCCAGGCAGCACCACCACCCCTGATCTCTACCCAGAGGACCTGGTACTCCTGGAGAGGCTGGGGTTGTGTCACAGGCAGGTTATCCCGGTGGGTCCATTTGGCTGACATGGCAGTCCTTGACTTGTTCCTTGTACCTGAGCCTGGGCTTAAAACACACCAGGGGAGCCAGGTCCTAAACCCACCTTCTCTCCCCACCAGCTCCAACAGCAGCTGGGGCGCAGGGTCCTGTGCACGTATCGGGATGCTGGGTTTGGAGGAGGTGAATGCTGTGCTGGCAGAGCACACAAATCTCCTACTCTTTGTCCCTCTCAGCCTCCCAGAAGAATTTAGGTGGGGAAGGACTGTTGGAAGTCACCTAGTCTAAGCACCTGCTTAAAGCATGGGGCTGCTTCAGGCCTGCATGGCTCAGTGCTGGACACCTGAAGCAGAGTTTAATCCCCCTCGCTGTGAATTATATTTTCCCCTTCCATCTAGTCAGTTTTCCCTGCTGCAACCTGGGACTGCTGTTTCCCATCCCCACGCTGGACACAGCCATGTCGGGAGGTGCGTTACATTTCCCTGAATGCTGTCCACACAGGGACAGGCGAAGGGACATGTCCCTCGTTACCCCTCTCAATTTATCCAGAGCGAATCCCACCCTTCAGCAGGGAGGCACAGGGATTTGGGGCCGGGAAAGGGGCCGGAAGGAAGGAAGGAAGCGATCCCTCGAGGGCTGGGGACAGGGAGTGGGAGCAGTGAAGCTGCGTGAGGTGCTGCGCAGAAATTACTCAGCTTCTTAAAATCCCCCCCACGTCACCATTGCTCCTCCCCGTGCTCCCCCCAGACCCTTTTTTTGCCCTTTGCAGGCCTTCACGTACCTGTTGTGCGGTGTCGTGGCTGCCCCCTGCTCCCGTCCCGCTGTCCAGAGCAGCAGGACGTCCCCTCTGCCCACGCGCGGCCCTCCGGAGCCGGGCGAGCAGCGCCTGCTCCCACAGGAGGCCGCCGCTGTCGCAGACACAGCGACTGCCGGGCTCTCCCCGAAGGGGAGGGACCAAACTTTGCCTTAGTTTTCAGCTGAGACAATCCTCCTGGGAGAAATCTTCCCTGGGCCTGGAAAACGGGTTTCTGGCATGGAGCCATACCTAACAAAGGCTGCGCGTCCCAGAGGAGGCCGCGGCCGCCGAGGTGCTGGGCCGTGCCCCGGTATGGCAGGGACAGGGGCATGTGTGGGCTCCTCGTGTGTGAATTCTGGATCTCCCGGCTGGGGCTGGGTCAAGCAGCAGGAACCCCAGGAGAAAATTCCCCCGGATGGATTGCAACACCCTGTGGAGCAGCTGCAATGCCTGTGGCCGGGCGAGCAGCAGGGGACAGCGCTTTGGCTCAAGGTTGCGCTGTAAAAATACAAATCGTTTCCTCTGTCCTTATGAGAAGGGGATAACCACAGTCTAGGGAGGCAGATCCCACTTTTGGGTACAACATCTGGGGTGGCTGAAGGTGGATTTAGCACAAGTCCCTGCTTGTGGGGCAGAACTGCACTCACCCCCCTTTGCATAGCCCTGGTGTTTGCCCCCTCAGTAGTGCTGAATTCAGGGAATTCACCTGAAAAACAACACCAGTAATAAAAGATTAGTTTTGTGAGAAATTAACAGCTGTGAAATGCCCCTATGAGCTTCAATTCTGGCAAAGGGAGCAGGGGAGGAGGGGAAGTAGAATTTGGCTTGGCTTAAATCACTTATGAAGTTGCCCCTATGGACTGTTCCCTTGGAGAGCTGCTGAGCTCCTGCCTTGGGATCAGCAGCTTCCCTTCCCTTTGGGGGGGTGTGTGTGTGGGTATGAGCTGAAGATGGAAAAGAATAAGAAAGTTGTATGAAAAGGTCCCAGATTTTTTCTTTTCCCTGTACTTTTGTCCAGCCCTCATTTCAGTGATGGGCTGTATGCATTAAAGTTTGACATTTTCAGGATAGATTTGATGCTATTGAAAGGTGTTGGAGAACAAGTCAGAAGATCTCTTTGTTAATCTAAAGGAACAGGTTCTTCAAGTGAGTGAGAGACAATGAGGAGGAGGAAGCAGCACAGAGGTGATTACAGTAACAGACACCAAACCTGTGATACTTCTTTGGCCCACTAGGAGCTCCAAAGTTTACTTTTCTTTTTAATCTATTCAGATTTCCCAGATGTGCAGGAGTCAAACTCAGTAGAAGACAAGTATGTGTCTTTCTTTTGGATCTTACCTACACAGTCGAACCACCCAGGTGTGAAACAGGCTATGAATCTTAGTTTAAGACCATTCCTCGTTGTCCTATCATCTCTTTTTAAAATAAGATTAATTATTATTATCCCTTTTTATCATATTTACCAAAGAATATCTGAGGATGCTCGCATAGATGTTTCTGTCATTGCAATAAAATGCTACCAGTAAGAGATGTGCAACACTGGCAGGGGAGGAGCCAGTTCCCATGGTTAGTGAGCACAACAAACCTGTGGCAAATGTTCAATGTGGCTTTAGCTACAAGAGCTTTATATAAAGAACTGTACTTTGCTGCAGATTTCTGTGTCTGCAGACCAAAAGTCACCATCAGTCTGTGGTCACTGGTTTGGAGACAATTTTTTATTTTTTTTTTCCCCCTGTCATTCCTTTTTCCCCATTTTTGGACAAATCTTGGTTTCTCACGGTGCCTGTCTCATTTTTAAGGTGCTCCAAGTACTGCTTGACTTCTGAAAGCTGCTGAGAGGAGCTGAGACATCAGTGAACACCCACCAAGTGACCATCCCTCTGTTACCACGCACCTTCCTGAAGAGTGCAGCATGACAGAGCTCCATGAAGCCGTGGCTGTGGGTGACTATGACCTGGTGAAAAAGATTTTGAAGGCAGGGCGCTGCGACCCAAACCAGAAGGATGTCGACTGGCATGACAGGACCCCCCTGCACTGGGCTGCTGCCAAAGGTAAGGGCACCCCCAGCTCTGTTACCCCTGGGAATGGACATCATAAAGGTGATGCTGATCACCTGTAGTTGTACCTAGGCTGGCAAAATCTCAGCTTGTATCTGGTAATTTTGTCTCTAATGAGTAAAAAAAAGGTTAAATATCCATTTAAATGGGAACTCTGCCTACAAAATAGCTTATGGGACTATTGTTGAAATGATTGTTAGCTTTTTTTCTTCCATCACACAACAATTTGCAATTTACATGATGTGCAGATAGGGAATGTCTGCTTTTTCCCCCCCATTACTTTTCTAAGAGATGACTCCATGAGTTTATTTCTCATGTACACCTGTGGGAAAGAGCAGGAAGTCAAACCTACCATATTTACACCAGATATTTATCAAAACCAATAGAACAGAATAATAACGGTGTTTTACATTGCTCTCCCTTTGTATCCCACCTGCTTGAATGAACAATGCAGGACCAGAGCTGTTTGCAACTCCCATTTGGTCCTTCACCCTCAGAAGTGTCTGCCAAAGTCAAATATCCCTTTGCAGCCCAAAAAAAGAGATGATGCAACAATATATAATGTATAATTGTACACAGTGTAAAATGTGAAACTGGATCTCTGCTCCTCTGTGCTACAGTGTTTGTTGGGATCTCATGTCATTGCATTTGTCTTTGCTCAGAAATCAAGTGTGTGATTTCCAGCCTTACACTTCAGATGTTTTTCTTTTGTCCTGTCCTGATGGATTATTAGGCATTTAAACATCAGCAAAGGGGACTGAGCTACTTAACAAAAATGATGGTGAGAAGCTGACAGAGCCTAAAAGTGATTTGGAATAGTCTAGCTCAGTCAAGGCAGTGTGAAGTGGTGTAGAAATAACTTTTTTTGCTTCTTTAAGCAATTCCACTGATTAGAAAAGTGTGAAGGTGAATGAAAAAGAAGTAGTTTCTCTACCTGCTATCCAAATCCCCTTTGTTTTAGTAAAGCTGTTCACAGGTTTTCCCGTTCTCAATGTTTAAATTTTAATTTGCAATTGAACTAAAAACGAAAATGAAGCAATGAAATAGCCAGTTGGTCAATGACCAACTGAGATGTGCTGTTCAGAAATTAGAAAGTTTTTTGATTTCGTTGTTGTTTTTGTTGTAAATTTCTTCTGGAAACAGTCTCGTTTAGGAGAAAATAACCAGCATTTCCTATTCAGTATCATTTATATGACAAACCAAATAGTCAGGTGGGTGAAATCTGTGTCTGAGGGAATTATGACCAGCTGTGTGTGACTGCCTTCTGCATCCTGAAGGTCTAAATTCTAAAGCATCTTCTCTCCCGGTTTTGCTGCGCGTTGCCAGGGCGGTCGGACCTGGTCAGGCTCCTGGTGGATCACGGTGCCCGGCACTGCCTGCGGAGCGATGTGGGCTGGACCGCGGCTCACTTCGCTGCCGAGGCGGGGAAGCTGCGGGTGCTCCGCGCCCTTCACTCCCTGCACGCTGCTATGGATGCCGCCGACCTCTTCGGAGACACTCCCCGGAGGATCGCCGAGATCTACGGACACCGGGAGTGCTCGAAATTCTTGGAAAAGTGAGTAGTGGTGGCAGGTGCCGCTGCGGCTGCAGTGAAAATTAACCTCACTGCTCCACAGAGGACCAGAACAAACACAGTGTGTTACTTGTCTTCCCACCCAAAGCCTGCTAAAGCCCTGACACACAAGCTGTAGTGGATGAGCAAACACGGGCCTGTCAAGGGGAAGCCGTGAGAAGAAATGCTTTTATTCCCCTGCCTCCTGCGGTTTCCCTTGGTATGTTTGCAAAGTCGTTACCACTTCATGACATCATTGTTTTTGTAAGGATGTTGCAGAGCCGTTATTAAGCAACAGAAATGAAAGCAACAGCTGACAAGTGTTAACCCCTTACAGTGGTAAATAGCAAATACACGGATTGAGTTGTTTAGGAACAGCCCTCAGTAGTTGTGTGTGTGTGTGTATATTTATATGTATATCATTTGGCTTTTCTTATAGTAAAGAAAAAAAGCCACCCTATTTTTTACATAATCATTGAAAATTAGACCACTTAATAGGATGGCCACATATTACGTCAAAATTTTGGGAAAATCTGTGTTGTCATAATTGCTTACACTTAGCACTGTGGCAGCACATGCCATAAGAAATATGCTTTTTAATGGTTCCAAATTACTATTCCTGTTTTTCAGCCATTGGCTCGGCTCACGGGTATTTTCATCCTTGCAAAGGTGGTTCCCTGGATCAGGATGCTTTACTGCAGAGGTTTGAGCTGTGTCCCATCCTGCATCTCTCTAAAGGAGTGGGACAGATCACCAGAGGCCAACCAGCTTGTTCAGTGCAAGCCATAGTCCCAACACTACTTGGAATTTAAATATACTGCCTGTGAAACCTGCATATTCCACATCCTGGAGTGCTGGGAGCTCCCAAAACTGTTTTCTCCCTGGGTTTTTCTGTGACTTTACAGTCCCACCATCATCCTTCACTGACACCTCTTTTACCACTTCCACATTCTCAAGACTGCTTCAGTACCATGTATATCCCTTCTTTTTTTTTTTTTTAAATAGACATTTATTCAACTCAAAATCTCCAGCTTGCCAGCAGACAAGCTGCCAAGTTCAAAATCAGGCACAGTGACTGGCCAAATGTCTGAGGAGGCCAGTGCCTTACAAATCCCACTTTTCATTAATCCACATAAACCCTTCTGTAGGTACTGCTGTAATTCTACAGCTCATTGGTTCCTGCTGAAATGCCCCATGCCCACCTTTTATCTTCACACAGCATGAGTCCTTCCATAGGAAAAGACAACCAAACTGCAAAAAATCCCCCTGTACAGAACCCAAAAAACTTTGTAGGGGAGCCACAAAGTTCTGGTTACCAAGCCCTGGCTAGTATGGAAGCTTTGCGTTTTGCCTGCCCACCCAACATAGAATCATAGAATGATTGGAAGGGACCTTAAAGCTCATCTCATTCCAACCCCTTGCCATGGACAGGGACCCCTTCCACTAGACTGGGTTGCTCAAAGCCCCATCCAATGTGATGGAGCTGAACACTGCCAGAATGGGGCATCCAGACCATCTTAGAGCTAAAGTCTTTCTGGCTTTGGAGCTGACATGCTGTAATCCTTCACTGTTCACCACTTTCCTTCCGCACAGATGTATCAGCCCTTCTTACCCTCAGACCTTCAGTTTAAAGGCATTTAGGCAACCAGCAGCTGATAATGAAGCTTTGCAAATTAGATTTTTTTACTACCTAGCCAGTGTCTAGGTAGTAAAGCTCAGGTCTGCCAGACCTTTGAGAATAGGGCACTCTGAGAATCCAGGAGATTCTCTTTATGCTGTTCTCAGCTCTTAGCATACTTAGTTTCTATACCAGAACAGGTAAATATAGTCTAACCTAGAGGGTTAAACTCTGCAGACTTCTGGCCCTGGATGAATAATTGTCCTGGTTTAGGGCAAATTTGGGAGGAAACCTCCAAATGGGGTTCCTCTGGAAAGCAAACCCAAACAGCTCCTCCCCCTCAGCTGATCCAGGAATAAACTTCCTCTGAGAAAAAGTGGAAAAAACTATTTATTTAACAAACAAAAGCCCACAAGCACAAACAATTGAATAATATGAAACAATAAAACCTCTCGCTGCTCCAAAGAGGGATGGCCAAAATGAGAGTGTCCTTGCTGTGCATGTAGCTTGGCTCTCTCTCAGTCTCTCTCGGGGGGGCGGGCAGGCCTCGCTGGGCCGCAGGTGCGAGCTCCCGGTGTCTCTCTGGTCTTCTCAGTCCAAGACAGGTTTAAACAATCCCAAGCAAAAGGGAAAAAACTGTCCAAGGAGCTTCTCTGCTTCAGCTAGCCAAAAACTAATTAAAAGGAAAAAAAAAAAAGAAGAGCTCTCTCTGTCTGTCTGAAGACAGCGCCGTCCGAAGAAGAAGTGTGGGAGTTCGAGCAGCTTCTCCAAACAAGCTGCATGCTTCTTCTTCACTCTTGAAACCAGCCTTAAAGGTACAGGACATAATATCCAACACAAACAGAGCAGACAATTGGGGATACAAGCATCATAAAGTCACCCTAGGACAATAATTTATAGCAATTACTTGGCTATTCAATGCTATATGCATTGTCCTTTTTGCACTAATCTCACCGGTAATTCCTGCCAAGTCTAGCATTTGCTGTGCCTTGGATGTGCTCCAGAGCCATGGGAGCAAGCTGACAGCAGGGGTAGGGGAATTGCCTGGATGATGCCAAAGGGCAATGCCCGTGGCAGGCAGAGGCGCCTGGGAGAATGACTGACAAGTTGATTGACAGAATGATTGACATCCTGGTCTGAGACCCCTTAGCAACAGCCTATGGTGATTCAGGTCAGCTGATGAAGGGCTTTCTGAGGTGAACGATTGATTTAAGGTCGAAAACTGATCTTTCAGAAGCACACGCTGACCTGACTCACCCCACAGCTGCATGGCTCAGTGTGGCTGCGAGATCTAATGACTAGGAAGGTGTTTCAAATGCCCAGTCTAGAGCATCTTATAAGACACACAAAGCCTGCACAATCACCTCACGGCCATAACCCAGTCTGTGGGCAGCCAAGAGTTTATCACTGAGACTCAGGAATACTTTCAACCCAGCCACTATAATTTATGACCACAGTGGATGCTTTCACTCACACACACTGGCTTCACCACCTCACATCAGCAAACTTGGAGTAAACTAGGAGGAATGGTTGTCACTTGTAATGTAATTTTGATTACAGTCTGCTCCTTCAAATGTGCAGAGTGTCCCAGAGGTGATGTCCAGGGTCAGGCAGTGCCAAAGGGAACAGGGCAGTACTGTGTGTGCTGCAGACAGGGAATTAAGAGTGTGCTTGCACAAAATGCTGCACAGCACAGAGCAGCTCTGCCCTCCACTCAGCGGTGTGTGGGGGATATAAATATGAAGAACATTTCGTTATGCAGCATCCCTGTCAGTTTTGGATATTTGCCTGTCATGTAAAAAGAGAGAAAAAGGCAAATTTTAAAACCGCCTGAGGGTCTGCACCAAATGCAAGGCTGAGGTGCATATCTATTCAGGCCTATGAGCATCCAAATCCTTCCTAAATCCAAATTCATCCCTCTCAAGCACCACCATGATCCTTGCACGCTGTTTGTCGATCCCCAGGTGTTGCCAGCTGCATGAACTACCTGCCTGCCTGGGCTGGGCCACTGAACTGTGCTGAGGACTGCATCCACATGAAAATATTACATGTATCGACATGGAATTATTATTAACATGCAAATATTAGGAATATTCCACTGCCAAATATCAGTACCACTCACTGAGGTTTGCATGAACATGCAAAAGTTAGGAAACAGCTGCTTTCAAAACAGCTGCTTCTGAATAGCAAATGCACATTTTGCATCAGATTTGGTTTGCATGAGAGGGGCTTTACTCTGGATGCTATGAGAGCTGCCAAGAATGGCACAGAGACCCTCAGCCCATGTCTGCTGAGAGCCTCTCTGCAAAGTGCCAGCTGTTGAAACTGTACCAAAAGGTGCTGCTATCTAAGACCAGGGCAGATATATATACTCATGTGTAAATAAATAGATAGATAAATAAGTAAACAAATAAACACACACATATGTTTATATTTAAAGGTCTATAGAAAAAGGTTTCTTGCCCTTGGGAGCAATAGAAGACAGTAGGGTAGTTCAGCTGGAAGGGACCTGCTGCTAGTCCTATGGCCTGACCACTTCAGGACTGACCAAAAGTCAAAGCATCTTATGAAGGGCATTTTCCAAATGCCTCTTAAACACCAGCAGCCATGAGGCATCAACCACCACTCTCAAACACAGGCTTTGTGGAGACGTTACAGCAGCTTTCAGTACCTGAAGAGAACCTAGAAGGGAGCTGGAGAGTGACTTTGGACAAGGGCATGGACAAGGGGGAATGACATAGGTAGGAAGGATTAGCTGTATTAGGAATAAATTCTTGGTTGTGAGGGTGGTGAGGCCCTGGCACAGGTTACCCAGAGAAGCTTTGGCTGCCCCATCCCTGGAAGTGTTCAGGGCCTAGCTGGGTGGGGCTTTGAGCAACCTGGTCTAAGAGAAGATGTCCCAGTCCATGGCAGGGAGGTATGGAATGAGATAATGTCTAAGGTCCCTTTCAACCCAAACTGTTCTGTGATTCTACGATATGGAAAGCCCGTGTGATGAAATCCATCAATATGGAGCTGCTGGCTTTGCTCTGTGCTCTCAGCTAGAACAGCATTGCAGTGATGTGATAGGAATGTTCTATTACAGAAAAAAAAAGACTTTTCTTGATATTGCATGGTGTTTCTGACAGAGATTCC